>PTEX01000275.1:886239-909328 GCA_003342815.1 Eudromia elegans | reverse complement strand
TCTTAATAGGTCCAAGGACTGTCTTCGTCTTTATATAGCTACACCTAACTGCTGATGCCTGCTAATCTTATCATTGATTCCAGGGCTTTTTCACTTAAGATTATAGCTTAGCCTAGGGTGTATGACCTTTGTTTTATACATCAGTCAGTTTAATTCTTGTTCTCTGTTGTTCTATTCTTCAAGGCATGCTATGCAAGATGGGGCAATATATGATAGGTCATCCTGATGATACATTTTTTTTTTTTTCTTCTGTATTGTCTCCTATCTCCATCATAATTTCTCTCAAATTTTTTCATCAAAATATTGCATTAGTTCACCATTGTTTTTCCTCCCACCAAGGTCATAAGCAATGCTAAATATGATCTTGCAATCTGACCTTCAAGAATTACGCTAGCAATCTCTTTCCTTTTTTCAACACAAATTAATTCCTCTCATTTAGCTGGTTCTTTCACCACTTTATCATTCTCTACTAAAAGCTTATCTTCCTTACTTTAGCCTACAGTTTTCAGTGTGGCATCAAATGCTTTGCTAATGCTAAGACAAATGAGATCTGCATCATTTCCTCATTCTATAAAAATAAGTCATCTTATCAACAAAAGATAGGAGATTACGCTGATGAAATTGTCTCATAAAGCTATTTCGAAATTAAAGCATCTAAAACATATCTTTAGTTAGAAATCTATTACTCCATTTCTCCAGGACCCATAGGTCTTGGGATAGATGCCCATAATCATTTAGCCCTACTCAGCTTCAAAGTGCCCTAAAGTCTTAAATTAACTATCCACACATACTACCAACTGCTTACTCAGAAAAGAAGGGTATCTCTTTCTCATGCTTAAAATTTTATTTTGCTGTAAGATTTAAGGATCTCAGAGAATACAAGTTGCAAGTAGTAAGAGGACTTGATAAGTCATAGTGCTATCCTTTTCTTTTTATACTACTTCAATAGTAAGAGTACTCAGGCAGAGTGTGATGAGTCTACGTTCAGTCTGAGAAGGAAGCCACATCTCAGAATTTCTTAATCACCTCACCATGGCTTAAAAAGAGGACAGATTCTACTTCTTATCAAGCTGAGACTCTGGGCAGCTATAAATGAATGTGCATAGGTTGTACTACATAGTCCAAGGGCAGCCTGGTTGTAGCACACTTGTTAGGGCAGAAAGTCCAAGAAAAAGTCTGGATTTTGATCCCTGTTGTCACAATTTCTGTGTCCACTGATGATCATCACATATTTCAGAAAACTAGCTCTGGAATCCCATTTTAATTCTATTTTCTATTGAATGACTCAACTATCCATTAAGCAGGAGACAAACACCCTCAAGTATGGCTGTCCTTTGCATCCTAGGTTTGGCAAACTACGGGCATGCATGTGCCCTGCTTCAGACAACATGGCAACAAATGCCCCACCTCAGGTCCCAACTCCACAGAGGAATGGTCTATTCAGTAGTTTTTTATTCTAGTCAGTCCACTCCACCACGCAGAGTGCCAAGAAAGCATCATGCCCCATGGGATCCTGCTTAGATGAAGGCTTCTGGATCTACTCGGCTTCTTGTGCAGATCTCTCTCTTTCTAGTGACTTCAGTCAGTTACATTGAGCTTGTTTTGTGAGGAGGAGACTGTATTGTTCCCATTGTCATACCTGGTCACAGAAAGAGCAGGTACACTAACAGACCTTTATCTAAGAAATACTTTCTAAAATAACACTTTATCTAAATGTGTTCAGACTCAGGTATATTAATAAGCTTGTAGTTACTACACAAGCAATTTTCCAAAGTACAATATACTTAACAGACTCATCAAAATGTTCATCACCTGACTTGTGAAATTATGTAGAGTTGCTATACTGTTGTTCTTGGTTTCACCGTAATACTAAAAGAAAAAAAAAAAAAAAAAAAAAAAGCAACTCAATAGAAAACACGGAGGGGAAAAAGAAAGATAAGAAAAAGGTTTTCCAAAAATCTTATATGACATGTAGAGATATTAAAGAACTGAGAAGATACTGGTCAGGTCAGTGTAGTTGGATAAGGCATTGCTTCACACACTAGAGTGCAAAACTCTTTGGAATTAACATACCTAAAAATTTTAATTTTTACTTCTATCAGGAGTTCCTGAAGTCCTAACCTGTCAAAGAGCGAAATTTTCTTAAATAGAATTTCAGATCTGCACCTCTGACTTTTCTCCCCTCCTTGCTCAACATATCCTACAGAACACCTTTGTTAGAAATATACTGGTAAAACTGAGATAAAACAGGGTTGTACTAACAGTTAACAGATTATAAACTATGACTACAAAATCTTATCATATGTATATACACATAATGATAGATCTACACAGATGAAATTGTCTATTTTACTTGCCATATAGGAGTACAACTTAAAGTAGTTTAAAACATTTTTTAAAAGAACATTACTTCTTAGTTGTGTGTATTTTTTTCTTTTTTTTTTCTTGACAAAGTTACATTTGTTGAGAGTAAAAATATCTGAGAGAGTCAGCCTGGAAGCAGACTCAGACATGAGTCAATCACTAATAATATCTTTTGGCTTTCCAAAAGAGAAATTGTTTTATTAATTTATGATACATTAATTCCCATAATCTCTCTCTGGGGATCTCACAGATATTTCACTCTCATCCTTGTATTTCCTGTAGGAAATTCTACCTAATGACACACATTTCTTTGATTTTACATAACAGACTTTATGTCTTCAGTGCCTTCTCCAACTGAGCAATACAGGCCTGTGACGAAAAGGTATAGGACTCTAGTTGTAACTCACCTAAATAAGAAAGCAGATTTTGAAGAAGTTATTTTTACTCCAGGGTTATCCTAAATACCCGGATACTTCAGTTACTAGGTCCTGCTTTCACATTCACAGGAATTATTTTGGCATCTAGAGGGTGTTGTAGCACAAGAGTCATATCAAAAATTGTATGTTAATCCAGAGTGCAGAATGCAACAGGAATTTTTAACTACATTGATTATAAAAGGAGATAATACTACCCATCCCTTGCAAATCCCACTACTCAGTGCTACCCACTGCACCAAGATCCAAGACGTGTAGTTGAAATACCTGCAGCATTTTGCAATCTATAACTCAAGACCATCTCCCTGTGACGGATATGCTTCTTCCCCAGCTCAACCCGACTTCTCACACATAGCCCTATTCAGGTGTTAACTACCACATTATCTGATACCTCTAGTTGCCTCCCTGATTTCTTCTCCCACTCAGATATTAACCATCAATAACAGTCCTGATGGCTGCATGCTGATGGGGAAATAAGGTTAACAGTACA
The DNA here is from genome assembly GCA_003342815.1 of Eudromia elegans. NCBI lineage: Eukaryota > Metazoa > Chordata > Aves > Tinamiformes > Tinamidae > Eudromia > Eudromia elegans. The sequence continues at coordinate 906,040 of PTEX01000275.1, read as the reverse complement.
TTCCAGCCAACAGTTGTTTCTGAACTGAAAGAACAACTGTAAGTTAATCATCTTATCCCATAAATACAGGGACAGTCTGAGAGCCTATTGAGCTCTCCTTGCATGGCAGTGGGTTGCACGCCAGGATCTCCCCTTGAGCAGGGAAGCCTCTCAAGGACACTCCTCGGGGTTGAGAGATCCTTCCCACAACAGATTCATGGTAAGTGAACTATAGCACACCGTCTTTCTCAACTTGTAATCTCTACTTTGTAACTGTGCACAAAATCTCTTAGCCATAAACCATTGACCAGCTCTGGGACTAGGATTTGATCCAGCCGCACCTGAACTGTTCTCAGGAGAAGTTTGGAAAGCAAGAGGGGTCCAATCTGAACCTCATGACTCAACGAGAGGGTGTCCTTGATAATTTCATGTATTTTCTTGAACCTCCATGCAGTAAATAACAATTGACCTTGCCATAGAATCTCATGAAACTCTTTTTCATATCAATAAAATCTATTGCTGTTTCTTTCACCCAAGTGAAGTGTATTGTGTCACTGACTTCCCACCACCACTCATTCCATGACATTCCCAACTGATTACCTCATTGCATTAATATACGTCTAAATATATATGTACACACTTACGCAACATATATATAAATTTTCTATGTGTTTATATAYTTATACATACACACAGATAAAAAATAAATAAATCCATGTCATAACTGAGTGAAAAAGGAAACAGTAGGTTTCTAGCATCTAGGAAACTCTGATCTGCCAGCTTAATTTCCACATTCCCTCATATATAATCAGCCATTAGTCTGAAGACAGGCAAACTTACAGGAATCAAATAAAAAACGTGAAGTGCCTTTGATTTTAAACTCACTTGCAATATGTTTTACACTACTGTGGTATTCTTAACATTTTCTTTTATTAAAACATCCATAGTAACCCATAATTCTTTGACAAGCTGAAATGCATAAGTAGACTATGAGAGTGCATTAACACTACTAAAATACTAATGTGCTTTATTTTATTCAAAATTTTCAGTGAAAATGAGGCAGATTTAAATTTTAGGGATGAAACTGCTTTGGAGGCACTGTAGGGAAATAGGAATGAAAAAGCTGGAGTTGGCAATCAGAATCCAAGACTGAATGATTTTTCACTTAAAACCATTAAACAAAGATAACCAAGAGAAGGTCTCTGCCTACCTTGGTCAAAGGAAAAGCTCTTAGATATTTCATTTTCTTCCAGCCCTGCTGTCACTGAAAATATCATCCTTTCAGACAAAGGCAGCTTGCTTAATTATCTTTCTAGAGCGCTAGTTGCTTAGCTACACACAACCCAAACACCTGAAATTTTGCAGCTTTCCTCCAAATTATCCTTCCTTGCTTTGGGTTTCGCAGAGAAATGGGAAGTTTTCTCCCCGACTCACCACAGTGTGACCGTTACTATGAATGTCCTTGCGCCAGTTTCTCAGGCGTCCCTCACCGGGGTAAAACAAAAAATAATCAATCAACCAATCAATCAAACAAACAAATGAAACACTCATTTGGGCTATTTCTCCAGCAACCTCATTGACTACAGGAGCAGCTTAATAGACATCTTGCTTCCAAGATCTGCAGGGATCACTAGCATTGCTAATTCTGATGCCTTTAGTGCAGGAGACAAGAAACCATTTGCCTTCCATAAATAGAATCCCATATAAAATTTGTGTCTTTAAGGAGAGATCTACTTTTGATTTTAAAAACATGCAGTGGTGCTTTTCAACACCTGCCCTATGAGGAAAGGCTTTAAACTGAAACCCAAGAAGTTCCATCTCCATGTGAGGAAGAGCTTCTTTACTGGGAGGGTGACAGAGCCCTGCAACAAGCTGCCCAGAGAGGTTGTGGAGTCTCCCTCTGTGGAGATCTTCTATACGTGCCTGGACACCACCCTGTGCCACGTGCTCTGGGTGTCCCTACATGTGCAGAGGGGTTGGACTAGATGACCTCCAGAGGTCCCTTCCAAGCTTAATGATTCTATAATTACAGTTGTTGCTTAATTGGTTAAGTAACATTCCTGTTGAAGTCACATACCTTATTTGCTGTTCTTATTTTCATCTTCTCTCCACTAATTCTTAATATATTTTGCTATGCTGAAGAATCTTCTGATATGAAATCCTAATTTGCCACAGGAAATTAAATATATAGAGATGATCACATCTTTTCCTGCCTTCCTCATAACTTTTGCATTTTACTGATACACATTGCTAGAAATTGTCCTTCAGTCCATGGGGTAGGACTAATGCTAGACCAAAGGAGAAAAAAAAAAAAATCAAAATCACCCCCCAAAACCTAAAATTTGTATAGTTCAGATACAAGGTGCTAAACATGTTTCACTTCATAGGTCCACTCTTATCAAATCACACTTCTTAATATGAGCATAAATGTTTCTTCTTTATTGCATTTCTAGCCTGAGTATCTCACTGGTAGCTAATTCAGTGTTATCTACCTTTTTCAGGGAGTGACCCTTCCACAAGGTCTTCTCTGAAGGTCCAGGCTTCCTGCCTCCTCAAATGCCTGGGAATTTGTGCCCACTCCATCTCTCCCTCCCAACACTTCACAGTTCCCAGTTTAAAGCAGGAGTAAGCTCTAGGTTCATCACTGGTGTTTCATTACTGTTAAACTACTTCAAAAGGCAAGCATTTGTTTAGTAATTTCCAGCCCTCCGATAGCTTCTGATGAAAGGCTGAGGCAATGGCAACTCATATGAATGTAGGCCAGGCATTACCACATAAAGACTAGATCTATCACATATCTACCATTTATCTGCGTGTTCTTGACCCTATTATTGTATTATTTGTATTTCTTCTAAGCTTTCAGTTAAAAACTTGATAGATGAGAATATAGTCAACTTTTAATAGTGATACAGAGGCCACATAGACCATCTTCCTCTGTCCAAGGCCTGTCTCCCTTTTACAAAATCTACAGGTCTCATTTTCCTTGCATTTCCCACCATTCATACCACTCAACACAACTATGATATTTCAGATTAGCTTTTTCCATGTACAGCACTATTTAACCTTACAGAACATCAATAAAGCTCTTCATACTACAGCCTCTTTTACTGGTCATAAACACTTCTCAGTAATTGATCCTCTAACCAAGAGCTTCATTTTCTATTATTGATGTAGAATTACATATCTGGTCATGGTAAAACATAAGACAATAAAAGTATACATAATAAAATAAATAATATTGAACGAGTGCTTTATGCTCTGTAATGTTAATGTTATAATGTTAATTACCATTTCCATTAATTTTGCAACATATCTGCATTTATCAGTGAAGATTTTGCAAATGATCTGGAAGAAAATTAATACAGGACTAAAACTCTGACTAACAACACTGCTTACTGTCTCTTTCCTCATTGTGCTTTGGAATATATTAATTAATCCACATTCTGTCCATTTCATATATGCAATCTTTCTTTAACACATTCCAATTTCTTAATAAAAATGTAGCATGATAATAACTACAATGCTTCAGAGAAATTTAATTATCATTGTGTTAATAAAATATCAACAAATTTATAATATTTGGCATTTTAGTAAAATTACATACAATTAGTTCAGCAAAATTAATTTTCCATAAACTCATATTGAATCTTTAATTATTATCATTTATTATTTCCTTATACGGTTTATTTTCCCGAGGTAGATGTGAGTATCACAGAACTGCAATCATAATAATTAAAATCACTCCCATCCAGCAGTATATTTCATCCAATGCTCTCTAATGAACCAGCGATCTACTACTTATTCAAAACCACCATTAATGACAGCACCATTTCCAGGAAAAGAATTTAAAAAGCAGAGAATCCCCAATTCAAGATTGAAGTGTTTTATCAAAAATGCTATATCTTATGTAGCATCTTCTAGCAGTAGTATACAATATAGTGAGAAAWMCTGTAGTAGCTGATTAAAAAAAGSAAAAAGAAAAACTTTATAAGAGSCATAAAACTGTGCGCCAAAATATCAGAAGAGTATCCATGGTTCCTGCTGATGGAAGAGTTTCTGTAATCCTGAATGTTTATTTTCAGAATGGGAGTCCATGAAAAAAAAGGCAATATAAATGAAATATTACTGTTATCATTATTAGAGCAATAGTTCAGTTTTGCTGTTAAAAACGTAAGTGAACAAAGCATTGTATAACTATCCAGCAGCTTTGTATTCATACTGGGGAAAAGCACAACTTGCAAATAAAAGAGAAAGACAAAAGTAATCCAGTAGATAAAAAAGTCCCAGTAGATAAAAAAGTCTACTGATATCAATAAATATTTATGTTAATATGTGGAGTAAAAAAAATAGCTAAACAGTGAACACATACAAAAGTTAGGTCAAAAGAGAGTTATGACTACAAAAAATCTTTAAAAATACGTCAAGTTGGATAGTGTTTGACATTGATACACTAAGGTAGCAACTAAATCTACCAAATATGGGTAAAAAATATGATTGAGAAWGCATCTACAGTTATTTATAGATAAYATATTATCAGCTCTGATTTCTCCAAACAAAACGAGGCTCCTAAGATGATTGGTAGACACTAAAAGGAGAAAGAAATGTTAAAGACATCAGAGATTGATAAAAACAATAAAACTGACTTTCTTAAGTGAGACTTCTCAAAATGGATATGTTTAATCCCTGTATTATACATAGCTGATATCTCAAATAAATATTTCCCGATAGAAAACTATTATTTGATTTATAAACTTGCTTTATTTTAACAGCATTTTTAAAGCATTTATTTTATTTTATCAACTTTTCCTTCACAGAAAGCAACATTTTATGTTTTGAACTCCTGCTTTAAAAAAAAGTACAGATAATCTGACACACTGGAACATCATCTGGTCTTGAATCTCACCATAAAAGTATTTAAGGTTCTTCGATGAACCAGAGGTCTGACTGCATCGGGACCAACCCTGAGCATGATTCCTACACTATGGGGCACTTATGGACATGGTAGTTCCTGCTGTGACAGAGCATTTCAATGTTTGGGCAAATATACCTCCAGACTTGGTTCTGAAGCTGCTGGCAGGGCTGGCAACTGCACACTCAGAGTCCTTGGGTAACATGAGGATATAGCCTCACAGTAAATTGAGTCAGCACCAGCAGCTCCAAAAATATATACATATATATATATTTTTAAACATAGACGACAACAATAACAAAAAAAACCCAGATGTGCAAGAGACTTTTCCTCCCACTACTTTCCCCCCTCACCTCCAAGCTTCCCCAAACCTCTTTCACTATTTCATTTTAATTGGACTGTTATCCCTTACACCATCAACTTCAAAATCATTTAATTTCTTGGCATGTTTTTACACTATTATTGTTGCAAATAGTATCTTCATTTAAAAAAAAAAATCAATGCAAGTTAAATGATTTTTTTTTTCCCCCTCATACCAGTTAATGTACTTTCTGCATTTCACACTACCTTTTTGCATCAGGTATAGTCAGATTCCTCATCTTCCTTGTATAACCAGCATGTCCATATATAGATAGATAATGTGAAAACATATTTTCTCTATCTCCAGCTGAGCAGACATAGCACTGGAAATGAAAATTAGATGCAGAATGTCAAGCTGCTTTTAGAACTGCCACACAGAGAACACTAAATACTTACTGAAGACAAACCTTTCCAGAATGCAAAACTTAGAGGAAAAGGAAGCCCTGTGTGTTCTCATAACATCTGAAAGTGACCAAAACCATTTATTATTTAGATCAGTTCTCCTGTTTTCATGGTTTGCTGTCCAGACACACACCTCCTTTTTCTCTTACCTCTCCTATTTTCCTCCTCTTCCTCCTCTAATACCAAATATTAGAGATGCATCATCCTTTTCATCTCTGGAAGTTATCTGTTGACATTCTATCAGTTTGGCACCCACATAATTCCTCAAGTCACATCATAAATATAGTTCTAGCACAGCACAAGTACAGGCTGAAATGTATGAAGGGTCTATGAAATACAGTCTTGGATGCCACTTCTTTTGGGCTGCATAAAGGATGAGGAGTCAAGATTTATAATTGTCTCAGTCTGCAACTCTGACTGCTTCTAATGTGACTCTCTATAGAGGCGCAGCATAGAAAATTTATAGTTTTTCAGAGGCTTAATCTTGGAAACATGGCTGTTGCAGAGGTGATGAGAGAACTATTGACAGGAAATAATTCTTGGACAAAGCTACACCATATCCGAGAATACTAACAATGTAAATTAGAACAAAAGCAAATTGACAGTTCAAGTGACTTTTCTCTTTCACCGTAGACTTTCACCTGAGAAAGGTTTAGAAAGCTTATCTATGTAAAGCTGTAGGGATAATAGTTGGCAGTCCTTATGCACTAGAGATTTGATCCCGGAAAGCTGATTCTTTGGATTAGGATATTTATTTATTTGAGGGTTTATAGCATGTGGAAGCTTGTCACAGGAATAATTTTCAAAGTGATCCACATTCATGGATTTAAAGATTTCAATCAGAGGAAGTCTCATTTCTCATCACCGCTGGCATATCTCGTCAAGAATAACAGTAAAGTCACCAGCATAATGTTCCCAAGCAGCAGACTGCGCACGATTTGAGGAAAGAGTCCTTCAAAAGAGCAGTCTCAGCGAGGCACGCTCTGCTTCAGAGTATTCTGAGGATTGCTATGGCATTGCCCCTTCTCTGGGGCTCTAACTTGCAAGGGATCTTCAGGTACATACTCTACCATCCCTCATGCCATATGATGGAGGCATCACCATTTTGACACTTTCTTGTTATTGTTTGATTGGAATGAAGGAGTTTGTTGGGCCAGACTTTGCTTCAAAATGCTAGAGACTGGACCCTCATGCCTCCCTGCTTACACAGCACACTTTTTGCCTTTAAAATGGTTCGATTTATTTAATCAGATGTGCAGTTACTCTTGTTGTCTGAAATACAACAGTGTCCAGTAAGATGGTTTAACTAGTAAATGTTACTGGACTGAATGGATTCCAGTTTAAAACCTGCTCACCGCATCCTGGTGACACGGAAAGATATGCATCCCCAGAGAATCAAACTACCTCCTAAATAGAAAACATCTGTAATGCTGCTGTTTTCATCTTATTCTCTATTTTCTAGGATTCTATGATTTTAAAAAATATCACAGTCAACTACTTCCAATTATGACGACCATTAAAGCTAGATATGTACTACAGTCTATAATCAACAATGATGCACATTTCATACAATCCACACTTTTACTGAAAACTACTGGGGATTAATACACACTTTGAAGACTATTTATTTGTCAACTTTAGTTTAAAAGAGTAGGTATTTTGGTTGTCTTTTTAAATTGCCAGCATTACAATCCCTGAAATTATAGGTATATTTTATCTATAAAAGTATACTTTTTTTATAAATGAAATTTAAAATTATAAAATGTATATTGAATTTCAATGTGCTCCTAGTTCTGTGTGTCACATTTTAATAATATTTATTATTCCTTTTGTTTCCAAATTTTACAGTTACAATTATGACCTCTACCTGTGCTCTACCTGTGCTCTGGGAGAACAGTGTTGACAGTAAAAAAACTATATATATTAAGAAAAAAAAAGAAATTCTAAAGGAAACTGCCTACTGAAGGAAACAGATCTAGGAAACTCACGTACAGAAACTACATATCAGCTTTTTCTCTGAAATAATGAACTGCAGTATGAAACATCCACTGTCTAGTGTATCCTGCATGAAAGTCAGCTTGGCTTGGGCATTCTCTGGATATTTTTACATTATCATCAGTCAATGCTGTTAGGGCAGATCCTACAGTAAAAAAACTCAGAAGGCAAATCATCTTTTTAAATTTCATCCTGCTGATTCATGAGGCAAAACAGGGAATGACCATGAGAAGTAAAAGTCAAATGCAACCAGAAAAAGAATATTTATTAAAAAGCATTAGACTTTTTTCTTTTTTACCATGTCTAACATTTTGATAATTTTTTGAAACCTGAAATCCATCCAAAATCCCAGCTAGTAATATTAAGTTACAGCCATCTTCTAAGAAATGATGTCCTTGAATGTAAACACAGAAAAGTGATGCATCTGCAGTATGTGCAATCTTTAGTAGACAAAACAGGGGACTTGCATTCTTCAGAAGTTACCCTACCATATCCAGCCTGTAACTTCTACTTAAGAGGTGGGTTAAGTTGTAGATAATTGTCATTAGCTGTAGAAGGAGACAAAGGTCTTCTATGTCCATCCCTAAACTTGATTTAATGCTGTAAACCTTCAGCCAGCCAATGCAGGATATTTTACTCACAAAAAAATCCAGAGTTCATTGATCAGTCTGGAAAGACGTAAGCCAAATGATTTCCTCAGCAATCAGTTCTCATGGAAACAAATTCACCTAAATGTACCAAGCTAGAAAAACCAAAAGTAATGAAATTGCACATTGATTTTATCCTATGTCTATGCAGACACCAAGCAAACATTTGAGAAAAATGTTGGGGGTAGTTTATAAAAATATATATATATACATATAGTGTGACAGTTTGTTTTTAATCAGGTTATACTTATCAATTATATTTACTCATTCTCAGTCCTTCTCAGATCTCTTTACTTATACATTTATGTTATTAAAATTCATAAATAAATACAGAACAAAGAAATCTTTTCAGCTACTTACGTGAATGTGAAGTGATTACAGGGCCAATCTCTCCAGGCTGGATTTGTTTGAATTGAATGATATCTTTATAAAAATATTTCTGCAAGTGTACTCCCATCTGTTCAAGGCGTCTTTCTGACCCAGGTGCACTACAGACCACACAAACTCATGTTTGTTGTTTGCTTGGGCTTTTTCTTCCGTGTGTGTGTGTGTGTGTGTGTGTGTGTGCGCACAGCGAGGGAAGCAGTGAGGGGATTCAGGTTACAAGGAGTAGACAAGAAATGCCACATCAATACTTTCACCTTTAAGGGAAGATTAATTCTGCAAATTTCACTTTTAAATAAACCATTTTATGAACTGCCACATGACCTCAGTTACCACATCCATAGCATAGGGCCATACTTCCATCCTGTAATCAAGAGAGCCATTTTGAAGTCCTTAGCTTTGCAATTTCATGTTTTCAACCTTCTCATTGAAGAGCATGGAAAGGACTTTAGAACATCACCAAGGCCAGCAGGAACAGGTACGACAAACACACCTGGCATCCAACATCTGTGCTTCCGTACTCTGCCAAGCTTCTTCTACCAGCAATGGCATGCATCATGCAATGCTGACATCTGGCCTTACTATTCAACCACGCACTCAAACTGATCTGGATTTTTTGTTGTTGTTGTTCTCTCCATTTTTATTATCCTTCATTTGCTACAGAGAAAGGATAAAGGAAAGAAAACACTGAGATAATAAGGGGAAAAAAAACCAAAAGAGAGATGAAGACTTCTCTTTCAGTTTTGGGAGAAGAAAGGTTTTTTAGAATTCAAAATGCAAAAAAAAAAAAAAAAAACCCAACAAACATACAAAACAAACAAACAACACTTCTATACCTATTTAAACTTGTTTGGAATATTCTGGCCTGGGAACATACTGCTTTTCTAACCTCTTAGCAAGCCTCTACAACAGCAACTGCATTACAAGCAGCAGCTAGGAAAAGGATATATAAAACCACAAGTGATTATACAGGTGTGTTGGAAGCATTCTTGCTACCTAGACTGAAGCAAATGCATCCACAACACAGCCAATAGTGAGTCCAGGACAGAGGTCCTGGCTGAGAGAGGCAGATACTGAGAAAAAGGCATCAGAAAAAAGAATGTGATTTCTGCGCTTCTTTCTCTCTTTTTACACTTTAGAATGAGGATTTCTGTCTTCTATAACGGATGGACAAGATAGAGTTCATCTCATCACACTTTCTAGTACCAGACACTGAAATCTAGTGCTAAGTCTACTAACGGTCATAAAAGATATAACAGTAAACAAAATGTCCTGCGTTTGCAAATGAGACAGATGCTGAACTGTCTCAGACTTTGTGATTACTGAGAGCAAGATTATAAAAAAAAAAAAAAAAAATTCAAAAGCAATCCAAGAAAGAGAACTGTTGTGCTACAGAGGCAATTCTTTCTTGTGCTATGGATTAGCAAACCCAAATATTGCTCAGTTAAGTAAGTCCAGCATCACGAGAGACAATATTTTGACTTACATCCATTAAAAAAATACTTCTCAACACATTCAAATTCATTAGGCATGCTTTCACTTACCTCCAGTGGTTCTTCAATCAAAGTTTAAAGTGACTGCCATCCTTCCATTAAAACATTAATACAATAACCTTGTAGACTGTTAAACCAGTGAGTAAGACAAATTGAATTAGAATAGAAAGATTCACTTAGGCTAGAAGGAAAAATGGATATACTGATGTGAGGTCTATGCTCAGCAGGCAACTGATATTTTGATAAGTATGAATTTAATCATAATTTGATGAGCTAAATAAGTAGCCCAACATAAACTGAGTGTCTGTATTCCAACAGTCACATTTTTCACATGTTAGTGGCAAACAAAGCAGCAGAATAAAGTTAGAAATAACATTTCTCAATCAACTCTGACATCATTCTGTAAGCTAAGATGTAGTCATACTTTGCCAAAAAACTTTACCACCCTCAACCCCAGTTTTTCCCACTTCATGAATCAAAAAGCCATGAATGGGTAGGTAGACTTAGTTGATAAAATTGTGATCCTGTACGCTCTTCTGCCATTTCAGGTTTGGCCTCTCCTCTGTACACTTGGGATGCCTCAGCAAGCTTCCTAAACTTAGCTCCCCATCAGTACAACTTGGATGCCCCAGTCAGAAGATGTTTAAACAAACCCTCCATCTGGCACTGCCAATATGTACTTACTGAAATAGGATGAGCCATTTGTTCTATCAGGAAGATAATTATTTGATTCACAAGCTAGCAGAAACCAAACAGAGTAAATAAGCTTATGGGGAATAACTTCCACCTCATCTGATGCTGGAGCTCCTGACTGGCAAGTCCTCTTTACACGTATAAAGATAGTTTCTGAAAGCAAGTTTTGCTTTTATATTTAGGAAGAAGTACATGTTTATTCATATACGATGTATCCTTAGCCAATTCCTTTTGATAGATTTAAAAATCAGACCCTTTCCCATACAGATGCACAGTGCTTTCCAACCAGGCAAAAGTAATACTGCCAACAGCACCTATGAACATGAGGCCCCTCAGAAGTTGACAACAGGAAATTCTGGAAACTTAGCAATAAGGATGTGACGGAATTCTTGCCTTGACCCAACACAACAGGCATGCCTCAGGACCAGAAACATTGCCTTTTGCTCTAAGGCGAAGACAGTCAATTTAAAGCCAAATACCAACAACAGTAGTGGGATAGGGAGTTTTAAAGTCCCTCCACGACACACTTTGAGCAATGCCATTTTTTTTTCTTAAAACTATAGTTATTTTTGCAGTAATGAAATTCCAGAACACCCACAAAGAAAAACATACACAGAATTCCTAAACATTTGGATTATCCTAAGAGTCCTGCTAATTAAAACCTATTCAAGGCAAAGGAAGATGTTGAATAATAATTTTAATAAGATTAATACCAAAAATAGAACAAGATGCTCAAGGAATTGAATATCATCTTCGTACAACAGAAGGAATGCTTCTGGTTGTTACCTGAAAACTTAGACAACAAATTCTTGATTTATTATAAAGGACATTTTTAATAGACAATCTTTTTTTTTTTCACTTTACCATTATCATTTCCACTTTTTTTTTTTTTTTTTTTTAGAAAAGTTTCTGCTCCCACAAACTCTTACTCACAGGCTTTCTGAGCTTCCATATCAAATTTAACAAATTATGAATGGAAAGAATGAATATGTCCTCAAACACCAGGGCCTTACTAATGATTTGAAGTTGATAACTTTATGCTAACAGGAACAAACATAAGGGATAAAACTTCCCACAACATTTTCAAACAGTGTTACCTTGATCTTGCTTTGGACAGTTATTATGCAGTTCCTCATTCAGGGCAAAGTCCCTTACCCCATCCTTGTTTGTAAATATCAACCAGGGATTTTAAAAACCTATAAATATTTCAGATAGTAGCCACAGTGATTTGCTAGCAACAGCAACTACATCTTCCCACCACTTCTTCAAGTGACAGCTGGTAATATTAAACAAAAGATGTATTTGGATGGGCCCTAATCAGGCTGACGAAAGGTAAACAAGATTATTGCCCATCACTTTTTTTCAGATCAGGTGGAAAATAGCAATTATAGTAAATGAGAAAGACCAATTTCTGAAGGTTCCCCCCCTGCCCCCTTATAGGTATATTTAATCTAAATAGCCTCCCTTCTATTTCAATACTTAAATACTGGCATCTGTTCTCATCACCTGTAGTTTAAACCAGTCTCCAGTTATATGCATGACTGTTACTTCAGCTGCTCTGTTTTCTTCACAATTTTTTCTTCCTGATTCTTCCTGATACAGGACTTTTTCCTGTAGCAATACAGCAATCATCTGTTGTCCCACAGCACTGGTCAATAATATGCATTAACATTTAGTGTATTTGTCAGGGTGACGCTATCAGCAACTTGTAATGAATATAAATAATTAAACACATAAAACAAGATTTCTCTGCATTTAATGTGAACAAAAATAACAGCATCAGTTAATGTGGAGAGATAGAAAGCTAACATCATCATTAATTTATAAAAATACCTGCAAGGGAAAAAAAACAAGAGGTAAACTTGTAATAGAATATTAATCTAAAGGTTTTTAATTACATTAACAACAAACGAGAAGTACAGTGAGGAAAAAATGCATATTTTGAAGCTGCACATCACTATAGCAGACATCTTTTGCAGTAGTACATATTTCAGTAGTACTACTATTTCAGTAGTTGCAGTAGTTCTTGATATAGTAAAATATAACTATCCTTGTCAGCAAGAAATATTTGAAGTAATTGGAAACAGCTGAGATGAGGTCATATAAATCTCCCTGGACTGAGTGAGGAAAATCTGTGTATGGAGGTCTGACCATTTACAACCAGCAAGGCTTGTGGGAGTTTGTCTTTGACACGAGTAGAAACAGGACCAATTCCAAGGTTCACTACCCCAGACTTCTCTCAAAAGTAAAGCTACTCTCCATTTGGCCCAATACTTAAAATAATCAATTTATAATTTTAATTACCTAAATTGAAAACTTACAAGCTGAACTTTAATTAATATTAATCCTACATCAAATACCAGCACTGCAAAAAGCACTTCACAGTCATTATTCAGCAATAAACAGCAATCGGCAATAAATGAGATGACTTCAACTATGCATTCTGTGCAATCAATAACATCAGTGTGAATTTTAAGCAAAGGACAACTTAAGAACTAAATAAGATCCAAGACACCACAATTAAGCAAATTCTAGTGCTATTCTCTCAAATTATTGACTATATGCATACACACATGTGCAGGTATTGAATTGGAGACTTAAAGAACTGAAAGAATTGAACTGTAAATACATATTCTCTTTCATTAGGCCAAGTTATATTTATCAATTTATAAAATCTGACTTTTTATTCTATAAACAGTCTATAGCTTTTTCAGATATTTGGGGACACTTCTTTTTTGGGAGTATTATAGTCATGGATTTATGAACTCTTTCAATTTTGAAGACTAAGAAAACAAAAGTGAAATATTATCAGCAATATCAAGGGAAGGCAGAGTTTAGACACAGGTTATATTTTGTCTCAGAAAGGAACGATTCCTGTATCTTTTTAAACAAAGGACTCTGTAACTCTAAACCCTCAAAGCAAATCTGAGTCACCAGCAAGCCTTCCAAGAGTTTCACTTCTGCACTGGTTTGACTCATATAAATTTTATAAGAGCTAACTTGGAGCATTTTTTTTTTTTTTTCACTGAAATATCATCTGGATATAAGAACTTATTGTCACCCAAATTAATGTTTAACCATCTAATATCTAATATCTAATTAATCTAATATCTAATTAATATACATCTCCTTAGTAAATCAGTTAAAATTTCTACACAGGACTCCCTCTCTATGCCAAAGCTGTGCTCACTATGCAAACATTGCTCTGGGTGCTGCAGCTGGTCCTTTCATCCTTCCATCAGAAAAGCGAGGAAGGGCTGCAAGGGGTTGTCAGCATCCTGACCACGGACTGATTGCAGCAGTGGTGGTAGGGGTCTCTTTCACCTCAGCCTCGGCACCTTCATGGGGATGTTCCTTATCACAGTCCACTTCCTTCTCACTGGTTCACAGAGTCAGCTTTCCCAACCCCCTAATGCAGCCCCAGGGAAGACCAAGAGTTGTTGTTTGGCCCAAGGTGACTAAGGGAGGCTTGTCAGCACTTTCACCATGTTTGCATTCACAGAGCTTGCATTCACAGTGCTCAGCCACATTAAGCAATAGCCATCTGACCACTACACAACAATTAAAAGCTAATAAAACAATAAATAATAAACATGCCAAGGTAAGCCTACACATGCCCTGGGATCCTGCACTATCAGATGAATACAAAKCCTTCTGCCTTTTCCCTTGTACTGGCAATTAGCCAGGCTACAATTGTGAATGTGTGAATGCTCAGCAATGGCCGGAGGAAAATAATCTATTTATGTGTTACCTGGGAGTACTGCAGAAAAGATGTATGAAGACAGATGATGTTTGAGAAGTCTTCCTCCGCCTGTATAATTGAAATTTGTATAAAAACACTAAGACTTACCTTGCAAAGAGTATTTCACACACTGCGCAATCCAAGACTTCATTATTTCAAAATGTCAGGAAAATTCATGAATGCTGTCATGCTCAAAAGATAAAGYCTGTAGTTGGTAACATTAAAAAACCCTCCCTACCTTGAGAAAATCAGACAATTAAGCAATCTAACCTTGCATTCTCCTCATACCAGTTGAAAATAAAAAGGATAAGGACAGGACAAAATAATCAGAAAACAATTTTTGAATACRTGCGTATATTAATGCTAATCCCAAAAGTGGTTTTCACCACCACAAAAAAAAGTATAAATGAGACAGACAACAGATGGAAAAGAAAAGAGGTTTATTTTTGTGCCCTTGAACAAACAGAGCAATACATTTAGAGGTATGGAGGTCAGTAGCACTTCAGAAACAAATAGATAAGATAGAATATTATATAACATGTTCATTATTCTCGGAAAATGATCTTTCTATAGATTTCTATACTAGCTTCTATTTATTCTTTTAATGTTCCATATTAAAAAAAAAAAAAAAAGAGATCAAACAAATGATTTTCGTAATGCAAAACGGATTTATATAATCTGTTTTCTACAACATGAGGGAAAAAGAATATTACAAAGTCATGTTGCCCTTTCCACTCAAAAGGAATATTGCTACTTACAAAAACAAGCCTTTATTGTCTTCAGTTTTTCAATACTCTAGCCAGTGGGATAAAATATCATTAAGTTGTTTCGGGATGAATACAAGCATGCACTCATTTGCTTTCTTGAAAAAGGTGTCTTCTTGAATTGGAAACCAAGATGAAGGAACATAAAAAGTGGGAAATCAATTACCTTGAAAACTGCTGCAGATACAAGTGGGTCTATAACCCTTTAACACAGCTAGCCCTGCTGTCTCACAATCTTTGGACATATTCAATCAAAAATATATTTATTATGTGAAGTTAAGATTTGGAAGAACAAGTACTGAGACTTTTAACGGTAATGAACAATATCTGTGCAGATCCATAAATAATCCTAAAGTGGACAATTAATTGCAATACTCAAGATCAAAGAAAAAGTGAACAACTTATTTGCTTTCTATCTGATTGCTCAGAAAAAAAGATCAGCATTACTCTCCTGACCACATGCTATTATCTATTGTGTCAAAGTGAGAAAATAAGACATATTCTTACTCTCATTAACTTTACAATAAAATGCTAAAACTGTAAAATAAAATATAAAAAAACTCATTTAAACAATATTTTAATGTTTTTAAAATAAATTTAATGGTCCACATACCCCAGATACTCCATTTAATGAATAAAAAGCACCGCAGTTGGTTTGAAAACTTTCCTAGTAACTTCCTTTGCTAATTAATCTCCTCTAGTCTCTCTTTCCAGAAACTTACACATAGAAYTTAAGATAGATTATTCCAAAGAGTCATACTTAAAATGTTGTTTTTACACATGGATTCATCAAGTATCACATGATTTGTGATGACATGTGAAGACATGTGAAGATAAATTGAAGGATATGCATAGTAAATAGCAACTTTGGAATTAAGATAGGTCTTGGGTAAACTTTCAAACCAGAAGCAATCAGAAGACCATATTCCTCTGCAAAACATCTCAGGTCATAGAAAAATAATAGAACCAAGTTTTGAGAAAGTGCCTATCTTCTTGGAATGGCAGGACTAGCCATTTTTAACAATACCATAAGAGAGGAGCCTATGTGTGCTGAACAGACTTCTGAAAGGGTCACAGTGCTAGAAAGTTGGATGAAACTAAATAGTGGGAGATTAAATCAGAACAATCCCGGCAACTTCTCTGGAATATGCAAGCCCAACCATATGTGTGACAGTCAATCTCAACTCCTTACACAGAGAGCCTTACCTCCTGTATGGAATTAACAAATTAAATTAGCATAATGAAACTATAATAACTATACTATTATTAACTATAACTATTAACTAAAATTAATAGTGAGAGATTCTAGAAATTCTCAGGACGCTGGTGTGCACCTTAGAGACCCCACAAGGACCAGTTTCTAACATTACAAGGTTCATCAGGTGGTTTGCAACCCAAACAACAAGGAAATCCTTCCCATCTAGGTTGGTAAATGACACAATAAAACATAGAGGACCACAGGTCACAAAACTAGAGCACTCTCTATTTTTAAGTCAGGTGGATAGATTCAAATTTTGAATGCATTATGGCAAAGCATAATGTTAGTGTAGGAAGTACTTACCAAATGGAGAAATCTGAAACGGTGACTCTGAAGAATGATTAGGAACTTGGAATAGAAAAGACATTCTTACATTTGTATTTGCACTAATGTGAAAGTTACTAAAATGCTGGATCCTTCAGTGCTCAAAATTTAAAAATAGCTGTAGAATGACACGAGCTGCAGCATGTGAGGTGAAATTAATCCCAGCTACTTATTGTGCTAAAAAAAAAAAGTTTTACTTTTGAATTTGTTCATATATAAGTACTTGTGCATATACATTATTTGATGTGAAATTAATTAATAATATAAGCCTTTCTTATTTTGCAGACATAGTATACTATTACCTGGAAGTTCAAAGTAAATCAATTTCTACTCTGAGTGCTGATTGCCAACAATGAACTCGCTAGCAGTGTCAACTGAAAGTGTCAACTGAAATGAATGGCTTTTTGGTAAAAAAAAAAAAAAAAAGTCATTTTGTTCTAATGATCAATTGTTTAGATATGTTGAATTCAATAAGATTAGTAGGTGGGGGAAGAAGAAGAAAAAAGTGGATATAAAAAATATATATATGGATATGATTATATAATGTCAGGTCCTGTCATTTTTGCTATTCTAGCTTCCTAGCCTCAAGGAACCAATCTAAATGAAATGGCCACAAAACAATAATGTTCTGTGCATCTACTGGARTTTTCTATATTAATTTGATTCATACACAATAAGAAATATTTTAAATTTTCATCTTGATTTAGTACAATGCAAATGAACACCCCGATTTTTCAGACAGATACGATTRTTAAAAATATGGAAGATTTGTCATACGTAAAAATGAATTCTCTCTTGCAAATAATTTTAAAATAAAGAATAAATACTTTCTCAAAAAGGTATTTTCTAAGTAAGCCTCCAATTCCAAACTTGAAATAAATTCAGGAAAGCCTAGTAAGCCTAATAACTAGAATAAGTGACAATGTTTCCTCTTTTATCTTTAAAAAGATTTTATTTTTAAGTAAAGAAAAACCTATCAGTTGGAGTAGCACAGAACTTTTCCTTTAAYTTTCCTTTAAACTCTTTTTTCCCTCCATTCCTGAAAGAGGAGAAGCCATGTACCATCTCTTTAATGACACAGTTTCAATTAGGATTAAAATGACGTGTYAACCCACTCAGGCAGTGAGAAGGTAGAAGGCAGGCAGCAGCCTTTMTTCCTGCCTCATGTAATATGGATATCCTTTTTAGCACTCCTCCTGCAAAGCTGGCTTTAGAGTCAAGCTTTCTTGTCTCTCCTCATACCTGAAGGCTTGAGATTATAGCTGAAAGGKTAAGTTTATCTTAAATCTTTTTGGKTTTGCTGTTGTTTTAATATTTTTATTTTTACAGCTACAGGCAGAGATTATACGAATTCTTCGTAGAAAATCATGCTTCTGAAACTTAGCTCATTTTCATAGCTTAAGTATTTGTTATTATTACATCTTAATGTATTGTTATTTATAAATCATGTATTATTATTTATATTATGTCTTTTGCACAGACATCTAGCCAAAACTATATAGAGGTCATAGAATCAAGGGATGCTTGAAATTAGCGATAATAATTGTCTCCTACCCTCATGCTCAGTGACTCTTCAGTTCTTTAACAGCRCTTTCCAAGAAGTTCAGCCAGCTACATGAAAGAAATATGAAAAAAGTTTCAGACAAATTGTTGAAATTTAGCATCATTGAAAGAAACTAAAAGACAAGAATTCTAATGAAAACTCCTGGACAATATGAGCTCTATTTCATTAACCAAACTCATAAGCAAACAGCTTATGAGCATTTGAAACAGAACACTATTATTAGTGAACTTAAAGAATTAAAACAAACAAAACCCAAATGCTTCAGTATTTTAAATCAGAATGGGTTGTAATTATCAGAGTTCTTATTGTAAGTCTGGAATTGTATACAATGACYAACAATTCAGGATTTTAAATTTATTTTAAGTTTCCATTTTGGAAACAATTTTGGGTTTTTTACTCTTTTTTTTTTCCTCCCCCCCCTCCCAGACAGCCAACTTAAGCAGTCAAGATCTGGTAATATGGATCCATAATGAAGACAGTTATATCAGTTTGAACTACCTCTTTCTTATTAATTTTTAGGCTTCAGCATCACAAAACATATTCACAGAATCATAGAATGCTTAAGGCTGGAAGGGACCTCTAGATGTCATCTAGTCCAACCCCTCTGCACACGCAGGGTGTCCTAGAGCATACTGCCTATTACAGTTCTGGAATAATTAAAGGATGTCAAAATTTCTACTGGTTTTCAGAACACTTAACCCCTTTGTCTTTCTCAAGCCAAAATGACCTAAACAGCAGTCGTACATTAACAGTAAGTATTATTGATGATCACTTTTCAACGAGATCTCACATCATACAAGAAGATGTGCAAATTTTCATGAGCTGCCCCCCCAGCAGAAACAGTACTCAATGGAAATGAGAAACATGAATGGACAAAAGAGCAGGAATATAATATTATGAAGTAATAGCCCCAGTAGCTAGATGCCTGGTCAGGCATTCTTACTTTGATATTATTTATGACAACAAACTGCAAACCTCAAATTCGTTCTTTGAAGAGGGAATGCCAGGCTGGCATTAGGCAGATTTTCCCCTTCAGAAAATGACCTCTGGAAAACAGACAGGTAAYGTTCACTCTAATCAGAATTTTAGCTCACCTAATTGTTATTTGTAAATGGAAACAGCACATTTCATTTTACGTGTGACTTACCACTTCTTTGCAGAAAGAAGCACTAATTGTCCAGCACCGTCCCGTACAGAACTAATTATTTATCAGTACAATGTTGGTGCATGAAGTCCCCGCCTTGAGTTAGGATCTCATTGTAAGAAACACTAAAAAAAAAAAAAAAA
>PTEX01000275.1:857334-886222 GCA_003342815.1 Eudromia elegans | reverse complement strand
CCACAACCACAACACACACAAGATGGTGCCTATCTATCTAAAACTTTACAAGCTGAGAGAGTAAGATGGGATAGGCAGATGGGTACAGGCCAGTAAGGAAGTAAATGGAAATAATGAGACAATAGTTATTAGTATGATGGCCAGCAATAAGATGTTGCAAAATTCCTATATATAAGAAAAWGGAAATTGAAGAAGAAATTCTTAAGAATAGGTCTGGAGGAGCTCCTAGTAAATTCTTGTGAAAGGCAACATAGAAAAAAAGGAAAAGTTTGATAGTTGAGACTGAGAGCTGATGAGAAGCAAAATTGATATGTCTGTGCAGATGGTGAGAAATAAGGAGAATGATCAAGAAAAGCTGTCAGCTTAAGCTTCCTAAAAAAGAAAACAAACAAACAAACACACYCAACAGAATTACAGGAAGGGAGGAATGACAAAACTGAAATAGAGAACAAGATGATATTTATCAAGCCCCAAGACATACTGATAATCAAGATGCTAGATGAAAACAGTATTACCTCCAGAACTATTGATTTAAGTATCAGAAAGCAAAGTGGCCTCAATTCAGGAAAAGTATATGTAAAAGCTTGAGTAATCAGTTAAGTGATTACTTGGTAGCATGAAACCTTCCAGGGAGATCCCCRAAACAGATGTGCTATCCAGCCTCATACCAGTGCCACGCAGCTCAGCATTGCTAAACTCATTTCTTTCCTCACACAAGGCACTGCATTTTACAAACTCAAGAAACTTCTAACATCACTTTCATCTAGCAATATGTTGGACAGAGAGGGATGTCAAACTGAGGAACTGCATCATCTCCTTCCCACCTTTTGCAGACAATGGGTCTTTTTCTGTTTCACAGATTTCTCGAATCAACAGAATATCCYCCAATTCTCTGTCAGAGATTATTTCTTGGTTGTGAAAGAATCCTTCCTTGCAAACTGTAGAAATAAACAAGAAAAAGGCATTTTCTACAGTTGTTACAGCTTTCCAACACTTATAAAACTTCCCATATGTCCACTCCTCCTCCAGTTTCCAGATTGGCCCCAAAGCAAAAGAAATGCCAATACTAAATATTTATTTTTCTGAATTTTCCTGGGTCAGGTCAAATGGATTAAAGTTTGTTCTGAAATGTCTAGGAAACAACAAAGTCCTATTTTCTGGTGACAATGCTTAATTTTTTTAATAAATTTGAGATGGTACCTGGCTTAGCCTGAGTCTGGAATTTAAAAACTGGATACACGCTCAGCACAGGCGCTACATTCCAATGATAGCCTAAGAGTAGGCAATTGTGCTTAATTCTTCAGCTGCAAATAGGGCACATTATGTCTTTGGACTGAGGACAGTTGCAAAAATCCCATGTTACGGCAGAAATTATGCATTGCGATCAGGATTGCAGCAATGTACTACAAGTTATTTTGTGATGGTGGCCAGCAGATACAGTAACTTGGCAATGGAGGAATGTCATTGAAGGTTATAGTAGCTTTACCAGCTAATACAAAACAAAGAAAAAGAGCAATGATACATTTGAAAGCCATCTTTGTAGAGCAAGGYGATGCTGCCTCTGACACATCAAAGCATCAAAATTTCAGAAATCTCTCACTCTGTAGAAGCGGAAAAGGGAATACAGATTGCAAGATAAGAGTAGAGCTTAGTTTTGAAAAGAGCCTAACTAAATGCAAGGTCCTGTCCTTCACAGAGGAATCTGTTGGTATCTGTTTTGTTGAGAGAAGGTAAAAGCACCTCTAGTTCATGATAAGGGTGAGCTGGTTTATCTCTTTGTGTATATATATATATTTTTTTTTTTTCTTACTTTCTGAAGCAGTGACAGCCACTCCAAATGAAAAAAGCAATCAGCAGCATTTCTAATAAAAAAATCAGAAGCAACATGTGCGGCACCATTCTGTCCATCTACCAGATCAGTAGAGCAGTACACATCAGGTGCCCAGAGTTCTTCTATCAACCCGCAGAAGGAGTGGGGAAGGCCAGTAAAGGGTGGAGCCACGCAACCATCTAAACATTAAGACATTAAGGCTGCTCCAAAAGGGGATAAATGGACAGTTTCCATTCACTAACATTAGGTACTGAAGTTCTGGAGGCTTTGTCAGATTTGAGCAAGGACCTCCATCCCCTAATATTCCTCATTAAGCACTGCCAGAGTCATCTCGRTGAAGCATTTGATATTACAGGCTCTTCCGTAGCAGCACCCACTGGTGAAGTAGATCCAGTGAATCAGATTCACTAAATGTATGTTTGTATTTTTGACCTTGATTTTTAGCTTGTTTCCAAAAGAGTCATCAAAAAAAGAAAAAGTTACAGTTTCTCAGAGCTAATACTGACCTTATCATAATACTAAACATAGTGCTGTAGTCTATGCTGCTGTGGAGGAGATCRTGCAATGCTACTAATTTATTTTATGTAGCAAATAGAGAAGGAAAAATAACTTCCACTCCAGGAGTGAACTTTGTAATCTCTCCGCACTTACATTAAGTTATCAAATATTGGTTGCCCTCATAATCAAGTAACACAGTTTCCATATTACAGAGCAATTTGTGTGCCACACCAATCTATATTTTCTTGCAACACAAGTAGTACTAAAAGGACAACTGCATTAACAGCTAAATGAAACTGAGGGGCTTAATCAGCCTAGAAACTGCTTAAGGAACTCCTGAGACAAGAGAAGATAATTAATAGCTTTCCAAATCTATGCCCATCTGTTTTAAAGAAAGGTGACCCCTCTTATACCAAGAATCTTTAGAATTTCTTCTAAAGTAATTCTTCCTGTTCCTTAGAGAATAAATTCTGTTACTCATCACCATTAGTCTGGATCCAATTTTTAGTACTTGTCAATTTTTGAAGGTTTACTTCACAACACTCCCCATGAGAAAATTCATCACAGTCTTGTGATTGTAGTATGAAAAAATACTGCTTTCATTATTTTTTGCCACCTACCTTTCCGTGAAAGTCGGAATACTTACTGGCAGTGACACTAGCAACAATACTTGTCTTACTACAAAGTGACAGTTTAGGCACAATACTTTGGAGTAAGGGGATGCTAATTATTTTGCTTCAATACAAACAGGAACCTGCATTTGAGAATACTGCACCTGGATACAGAGCTGTTGCAGTCTCCTGTAAGACGTCTGCATCTTGGAGAACTGCAATGAAGGAAAATCACTAGCAAACTACTGAGAGCAATAGAAATTGCAGGATTTAAATCATCTTTAATTAATTTTAGATTAAGGAACAAGATAACTGCTTGAAAATGAAGAAAAACTGCCATTGGCAATCTCACCACCACTATGATTTTGCTGTCCCTCTTGGAGCAATACTAGTCTCTTGATGTTTATTTTTTTTCTGCAGCATTATGTTGCCATTCTTTCATAAATCTGCATGAGACTACCACRAAATCTCTTTTCATAATCATACATGAGTATCCCCATTGCAATGCAGGTGTTCCTTCAAGCTCTGAGCTTGAAAAACCTCAGGCTGTATGTGCTCAAGATAGACCAGAGCTTGGCCAATATGCTACTGGATGAACTGAGTCCACTGCTTGAGCTCTGCTTTGGTTTCTGCAGAGTGACTAACATAGAATTTGGTGAGGAAAGGACTAAATATGGCTTTCCACACAGTTCCCTCTCAGGGGTGCATCACACAGGTACAGTAATCAGAAGTGAGATGGTAAACAGCCCAGCTACCCAAGCTTTTTTTTTCTGAAAAGAAGAAATAAGAGAGATGGCACAGCACAAGACTCACCAGAGCAGTAAAGATAAAGTAGGCTATGGGAATAACAATATTATAAGAAGCATTATTATATGAAGAAATCTGTCAAGAAAAAAAAGAATGAAAAGATCTTATATGAAAAAAGGAGTATAAAAGATATTACAATTTTAGCAGTGAGATACATTTCTGTATGTCATATGTGATAAAAGCTCTGCATTTTCCGATTGTTCTTGATCAACTTTGCAGTGTTCAGACACTTYTAATATAGAAATTTTAAGGATTCTTTGCTTATGCAATATTGGTACACAAAAAGCTTCATAATCAAATACCAAATCTTTTAATTCAAAGAAGATTTTGCAGTCTGGACAAGAATTTCCATCCTACTTTCTCCTACACTACATCACGGACTTTTGGTGACCACAGCTTCAAGCTTTCCCCATAATGTTTGGTCAAAAAAACCTATTTGCAAATGAAATTGAGCAGCAATCCTTTTAATAGCTGTTACAGTAAAAAGAGTCACAAGGCTTTAGGCTACTGTGGTGAAAACAGCCTCTTTTCTTCCCATTATAGCAGTTCAATCCAGCTGCAGCATTCGTTCAAGTGACTTGGTTGCCAATAATCATGACCAGGTGCTTATTAAAGCCTTCCRTTCATTAATGGCCTTTAATTGCATCATTTCAGGAGCCTCCATCACTGTTACATAACATTACCCACCCCACTGTTTATAGGGGTRCTGAAACATGCTGAACAATGCCAGCGTTTCATGTTGCACTGTAGCTCTACAAAACATCAGGAAAAGCAGTCTTCAATGACTCATCAAAGTGATGGACAGACCCTTAGATTTTTCATTCCCAAGTGGCAGAGGTTGAAGTTTCAGGCTACAGATGAAATATACATGATACATTCCTCAGCTAATTATTTGTCAGTATATTAATAAATCACACCAATCCCTGCAAGGCTATCTAAATTTAGAAGGTTCATGAGATGTAATACATAATTAATGCCCTTAGATTGGATGGCTTAAAGGCAAGTGATTTCCTGATCTCATATGAAGTAGAGAGCATTTATCATTGTTGCACATGGAACAAACTGCCAGTAAGCCCGCTTTCTTGTCATGTGTATAAATGTCCATGTCATTTATTTGGGTTCATGAGTAGAAAACAGAAAATACAGAATAGTCAGAGGTATATTTTCAAATGTCCACGCTGTAATGCATTTAGGATGCTTAAGGATACAAAATACTATATATGCACATGGGTAAAGAATTGATGGTCTAGCAAAAATTTAATGGAAGTTTTACCACTGAYATCAGGATACTATTGTCAGGTCACACAACTGCACATATATATATGCAAATATTTGTTTATAGAAGTCTCCAGTCTATGTGAGTGTGACCTCATGTTCTCCAAGTTCTCATCTTACCTCTCAGAATGTTCCACCATAGCCTTTTCAGAAGATGTTTCTCACATCCTGATAATTGGTATCAAGCTACAAAGAATGGTGCTTCAGACCCTCCTCACTCTCCTCCTAACTATTGTGCAAGCACAAACATGCAGCCTGTAGTGAGATAAGGTCTTCACTATCAAGTTTACTTTTTCCACATCTACGTCAAAATTTGCGCCAGCATTCATGGCCTAGTTATACTATTAGTTCCCTAAAGCTCCTCAGATATACAACTCAAAATATTCTGAAAAACAATGTTTAGAAGTCTTTTCTTTAACCAACAGTTTTCAGATTGATATCTCATAAGCTAAGAGGCCATGAAGAAATCCATAAGCAATTGCTAAAATGCAAGCAAGTGTGACCAATTTTATCTTGACTCCCTTGGTGTGACCATACAATTCAGAAAAGACAGAAAACAAGCAGAAAAAGTATTGAGTAGATCACAAATCAGAGCATGAAAAAAATAAATTATTCAACTTTTTACTATACCAATCTTACATAATCATAGAAGACAGCAAGAACAGTTTATTATTCAAGGTAAAACTGCCTAATTTTCTGTGTTTACAGTTGCTGAGATATCAAATAGAATTAAAAAAGAATTCTATTTGGAATATAATTATCAGCCAGATTAAGTACGAGAGGAAATCATCTTCAAAATCTTTCTTCTGTAATGGGACATATTTTTAACTATTGCAACTTAGGTTGCTCATCAACTTTGCAGACAGGTATATAGCCAATATTTAATTTAGACACAGAAGCAACAGATARGAGGCTCATCTCACTAAAACTTTGCATTCATGTCTGTAATAATTGTCCAATAAAGAGATAACTTGCTAATAACTTTATAGTTTATTTTCCTCTTCTGATGATAGACAGAAGTCTTTAATATAATCTTTATATATATTTTTAATATATTTTATATATTATATATAAAAACATTATATATAAAAACATAACTACAGTATTCATTCAATTTTTGAAACTTCACATACTTTTCTCTTTCTTATTACTGGTAGATTTTAAATGAAAGCCTTATTACTTGGTTCAAACTATTCCTGAACATGCAAGTGCATACAAGTTGATTAAGGAGTGAAATTATTTCTTAACTGGTTAGCACAAACAGTTATCAGCTTCTTCAAAGCACTGAGATTATATTTTATTTCACTTCCCTGGTTTAATTCTAGATTTTACACTACAGAAATGTTAGGAAAACAGATATTCAACAACACTTTCAGAGATGCATCTTTGCGATATTAGCACCTACACATGGAATATTATTATAAAAGTAGTGTACCTGAAGGTGATGGACCAAGTTCTTTGATCTCTCCTTCTCTTTCTGGTTAGGAGGGCAAGATCAGATGCTTCAAAAGATCCAGTTTACAGCCAGGGGGAAAAAAAAAAAAAAGAATGATTGTTGTGTTCTACAGTTGAAAACAGGAGGATTTACTTTAGGATAGATTAGAAGTTAACATAATAAGGAAAGGCTGAGGAGAATATCATAAGAATGAAACACAATGTGAAAGAAAGG
The DNA here is from genome assembly GCA_003342815.1 of Eudromia elegans. Lineage (NCBI taxonomy): Eukaryota > Metazoa > Chordata > Aves > Tinamiformes > Tinamidae > Eudromia > Eudromia elegans. The sequence continues at coordinate 879,531 of PTEX01000275.1, read as the reverse complement.
ATAATGGATATTAAGATATTTTCTTTCAGATTTTTGTACTGAAGCAAAACATGCCAATCTTTTTAAATTGTCTGTGTGCATCTTGTTGGGTATTCATTCTGGCTTATTGAATTTTCAGGTACATTCAGATCAACATTAAAATGCATGTGCTGCTTAACAGCTCTCCTGGGCTAATCTCCCTATCCAAAATAGAATTCCAAAACAAGCAAGATGCTCAGTCATGRAGGAGAGAGTGACGCATCACAGAAAGGTAATCCAACCACTGAACAACTCCATAATACAGAATGTCAAAACTGTACCATCTCTGAAGGAAAAATAATGCCTCAAAATAAAATTCCCTGGAGGACATTACCAWCAAATAAAAATAGTTTGATGAAAGTGAAAATCTCTGCAATGAAATATTCCTACGTTGTTTTTCTCAGCATACAATTTGAAAGAAAGCTGTTCTCTGGATATATATTACCTTGTAAAAAGCTCCATTTTCTGCTGAAAAACCRGTGTGATGGAAAATTACAGAGCAGTCAGAGAATCCYTTTTTTACTAGARGTACRACTTTTTATTTATATTTTGCCAAAACCCACAGTCTCATCTTAAGAGAATGTTTCTCCTAAGATGGATCATGTTTTCAATGCATGCTAGCTCTCCAGTCACATGGTGGTTACACTATAAACCACTATGAGGTAGAGGCCAAAGCAGACCAAGAATTTTTATTTTGGAATATGTGCTTTGGCAAGAGTCAACTGCATACGACACCTTCTGTGAAATCCAGTTGACAGGCACAAGCTGCGCTCCAGAACTGGAGAACCCTTCTTYCTATTTTTCATGTGATGACAGTGAAAAAATATTAGCAACAAAGAATGAAGAATAATTTCATTTGTCTAGGCATCGATGGTATCTTTCTGTCTGATTAATTKCAGGGGAAGAAAGAACCGTTTTTCATATAAACCTGGCAATGAGGCAACTACGGACAGAGTGATTAGCCTAGAAAACACTGCAAATTTCCGAATGGCACAGGGAATTCTACATGCTACCCACASAGTCAAGTTCAAACAGTCAGTGAAAGACAATCCTTGAAAGAACTGGTTAAAAATACCTATTTCATTTTGACAATTTTTTTTCTTCTAACTATAACAAAATAAAACAAATAAAAAGTAGCAAGAGATGCTCTGTTTTAATTAAATCTCATCCTTTATGTCAGGATTATTTTGCTAAGATACAGAGTTTTTTTGGTTTGTGGTTTTGGTTTTTTTTTTAATCTTAAATGGCAATTATATCATAAAAAGATCTGTCAGCAGCTCTACAGACTCATCCAAAGAATGGACCTGAATACAAATCCATGTCTCATACTTTGATGCATCAGTTCATTCACTGACCTGTTCCAGCTTCTCATATGACTTAATCTCACATCATCCAGGCCTGAAAAAATAAGATTTCACAACAGTGAACAGGGTTTCATAACAACAGTGTATGCGGTATATTTTCTGTTTTGATGGAAATGAAAAGAAATATTTACTCTCTCTGCTCAACATTCRTTCATTGGGTTATACACGGAACAGCTAAGTCACTTAGGGAAATATTATACCACTACATATGAATTGAATAGTGGTAAAATTCTAGTATTTAAAATAGCCAACACTTTTTTTATTCCAATTTAATATTGATTGTATGAGTTTTTTCATTTCCTTATTAGTTTTGCCCYTGTTTGATTTATAGTTTCAGATTCATAATCAATATCAAGGATCTGTCTGGAAAGTAAATGTAATTATTGCTTTTAGAATTTTTTTAGAAGAAATGAATCTCTAGTATAGATATTTTGTTTAATTTTATCTTGCTTTTATTAATTTTAAATCAATAACCTATTTGGACCTGAAGCCAGAATGAAGATATACTCACTAAGAGTAAAGTTCTTAGGCCACAAATTTGGTGATGACTCCTACAAAAGAGCAAGGAGTAAACAGGAAGCTCTCAGAGTCAAATGCAACCTCTTATCCATCTGAGAATTTGCGAGGAAATATGTCTTTCATCAAATCAATGTATATCAATGTTTACAGCTCACAGGCCAGACACCTCCCCGGAAGACTCCCCAAGTCCCCACCAACTGTTTCTTATACCTGTTGGGATGGCTGTGGCCAATGGCATTCGCTCCCCTTGACTACTGACTAAATTTTCAGAGGTGCTTAGCACTCTCTCTTTCCCACTGAGAAACCAATTTTCTCTCTTTCAAGTTTTCCTCCTGCTAATGCATTCATTTTGCACTCACATATCTTTTCAACCATGTCAYCAGAGAAAGCAAAAATAATCAAACTTTAGCCAAAACACCTTTAATTTGACTGACAGCTGGACACTTGTGAGAAGAAGGAAGTCAAAATGTTAACTACTATCAGATGGCCTCACTTCATTTCCACATACAAGAAAGTTTTCCAGATTAAAATAATTAAAAATTATAACCACAATGACTGATGGTTGAATGTATTATTGCAATTAGGCTTTTCTGTATCCACATTTTAATTGTAAATGTTGTCTCAAAAACATGAAATGAGTTGATCTCTAAATACTCTCAGTAATATAGGGTACTAGTATCCTAATTATCCTGGCACTAAGAGATAGCAAGTGACTTGTTGCATTTCATACAAAAGACCAGTAACCGAGCCAGACAAGAGAGCCAGGAACCTCATTGCCTTTCTGTCAGTCTGAAATTAGTACTTAAAAGTTTTACATTCTGTTAATGACAACCAATATAGCAGCTTTGCATCCTTATCAAAATGTTTCCAGATGAGGCCATCACACAGAAATAATACAGCTTGCCTAGAAAACAAGAAAATGCTATGCTTGTTGACATCTCCTATTTCTCTATTGCCTTAAACTGAGTCAGCCTTAAACTGACAAGAGTCAGCAGTCCAACTGATTTTTCTTAAATAAATACATGAGGACCAGGTGATGAGGTATTTCCATTTGTGAGACCAACATAACTAATAGGAAAATGGTTCACAAAATATTTTAATGGCCACAGATAACGAATTAGGAATCTTCAAGTTTTGCTTTATTGCTGGCTGCAGCAAAGCAAAGACACTGTACACCTAGTGTGTGCTCTCTCCCCAAAAGCGGATAACAAAAATGATACCTTAGGACATACCAGAGCTGGTTTCCCATCGGGTAGAAACACAGCCTGCTGAATTCAGTACTGAGGTTGAGCTTCTAGTTGGATTACAAGCAGGTGTCCATATAAAGTGGCCTGTAAGTTTGTCCTCCTAGAACAAACAATACAGACTTATTCTTCCTGAGCATTTTGGTCCAGCCTCTTCATCCTTTTGTGGGTTCCTAATTCTTCCTAAGTGCTTTAATCTTCCTCTCTCCTAGTTTCTGAGTTCATCCAACAAATAAACACTACAAATAGTGGATTATTTCTCTCTTATCAGAGCACAGAGTTTATTTTATCCACTCTTTCTCATCTAGCATTCATTGCTTCAGGCTGTAATTCCCATGCCCTTCTTGCCAACTGCAACCTTCAAAATATGTGGCTGCTTACAAATGTCTGTGATGAGTCAGGAGGCAGCTATAAACAAGAAGAAATCATTCTCAGATGCATTCTGCAAATAAAACATATCTACATAAGCCAAAATTACACATTCAAATATTTCATGGCCATAAATTTGCGCCCACATAAAAATTTTTTAAGGTTAAGCACCTTTTAAAACGTACTCGGAATAAATCCAGGAGTTAGAAAATAGTAAATACTTAATGTGTCATTAGAAACAAAGAATCTAAAAACTTTCAGAAATATATACTGTTATCAGAGGCATCCAAAAATCACCAATTTAAGCCATTTAGAACTACTTTTTTACACAGGCCTCCCCTTCACCACTATTTGTGCCTGCACAAAACCCTTGTATAGGCACTGCAAACTGCACTATTATTCTGGCAAAGGAAAAACGTCATTAATGCTAAGCACACMCAGGTAGTTTGTGTGCATAAATCCTTGGAACAGGCTTTCCCCTCTAATAGGTTACAGAAGTAGTATGAATAAATGCTTACATAGAAAGAATTACAAATGCTGATCACCTTTTCAAATTGAATTATTAAAAGCAATGCTAGAGAGGAAGTTTTTAAAAAAATCTTAAGGTCAAGTACTCRGTCAACAGTCTCAGCTACTAGCATAAATGACATTTACATTAATACAAAAGATCATCCCTTTGCTCAGTGTTAATGGTTTTGTCTGCTTTTTTGTATTTAAAAAATTACAGATACTCATTTTTAATAAAATTCTTAATTAGCTCTTAGGAGGATATTAACATTTATGCAACTCCTCTGCTACCTAAAATGCACGCACTCAATTCTCTCTGTGTTCTGAGTAAGAAATCTTGTACTTTTATATAACAAAAACATGATAAGAATAACAAATTTCAACAATTAGTTAAACTTGCTATGCTTTCTATGTTTTTAGATGAGCTGTTATTTCTTATAATTCAATTTCATGTAATGATGCTTAATCTGTGCTAAGTATTATAAAAGTATGTTTTTAAATGGATATCCAGTAGTAATTGAAAAAGCAAATTAAAAATGTGAATTTTGAGTTGATTATTTCTCAGTTATGGAACATACACAGATCATTMCCTCCTATCCATAACACACTCTTTGAAGAGATCTCATTTCTACTAAGACAATCACAAACCCTTCTTTTATTTAGGCTTTGATACAAAACAGCTAATTTCTGGCACAATCAATCAGAACTGCTCTAGAAATCAGATCTTCCTTCCTCTTCTACCTTTATATAACATGATTTCCGCATGGCAAGGATAACAATTCAGGTCACTGTTTTGTTTTGYAGCATTCTTGCCTTGCTCATGCTCCATTGTGAAGGTAAGCTTAAGAGATTCTTGTTGATGTTAGGAACCTTATTTTGCTAATACACATGTACAAGGGTAGATAGATTAAAAAAATAATAAAGCATTCATCTAAGGGGTGCCCTAGCTTTCARTTAGGTCCACTGATTTTATGGATATCAAAGGAGATTGCAAGATCTTCTGAAGTAAGCCAGCTTTAAAAAGTCTGTCACATACAACGAGAACAACAGGYTCTGAGAGCGACAGACTATCAGTGTTCATATCAGTCAAAGTCAGAGCCAACAAAACACAACTCCAGGGCCTAGAATTTCCTTTTCACGCCTTAACTTTGGATGCAATAGAACCACAGACATCCCATGGAAATATGACTAGATTCTCTTTCACGAGTCCAGGAGCAYATTAAACATTCTTGGGCTGGAGAACCTAGCTATGTAATTCTTACCTGTTCATTTGCATTTTTCTATTGCAAWAAATATTTGTGAATTTATTATATGGGTCTTTTACTTCAAATTCTTCTGTCTCATAGTATGTAGTCTTTATTGCAGAACTTCTCCTGGACAATCTCAAATATCTTTTCTATAAAATGTTATATATTGTGGTTTCCCTTTCAGCCACTGGTGTTAAAAACATGCACTTACTTCCATAACGTTTTCAAAGTACTTTTGTGTCTAGAAAGTTACACTGTATTAGGAGTTGGTGTGGTTCATGAAATCTTCAATATGCTTTTAGAAAAAAAAAGAAAACAAGAAAAAAAAAATAGAGAGGTGCCAGCCAAGCAGTGGATAGTGGATAAACATATATATGACCAGCTTAAGGCATCTGCACTAAGGATGCATCATCAAGGTTTGATCTTTGCTGCTTGACATTGATTAACATCAGTTGCAGGTGACAGGTATCATGACCACCATGCTAACAAGCTATTGAGGATGCTTTCTCTTACTCTATTGGTGCAACCACCAGCTTGCAACCTTTCTTTTCGTTCCTCATATTGTCACCCGGTCACCATGTTCCTTGGAGGAGAAGTTTCATTTGGTAGTGCACAATCTCCTCCACTCAGAGAAAAAAAAAATGTAATTTGCTTAGATTACAACAGCACTGAAAATCAGCAAACTSCAACCAAAATTGAGATAAAGATACGGTACTGACACTAAAGAGAGGGCTACCAAGGTAGCTGGGGGCTGCAATCCTATGCAGAAAGGCTGAGGCATTGGGGATTGTCCAGCCTAGGGCAGAAGRGGCATTAGGCACCTAACAATCCCAGTGCCTGCAGGGGGTTAGGAGAAGATGAAGCCAGGCTCAGTGTACCAAGGGAGCGTACCAGGGGTGACAAGGGGCAAGAGAGGTTTCAGYTGGCTGTAGGGAAAAAGTCTTTTCACCTTGAGGACAGACCAGCAGTGGAAGAGGCTGCTCTATCTCCACCCATGGAAACTTTTGATACMCATTTGGACAAAGACCTGAGCAACATGACCTCAAAGCCAGTGCTGCTGTGAGGAAGAGACTGGACGAGGGACCACCCAAGGTCTCTGCCTGCCTGAATTATCCTCTGAACCTATGCGCTCAAAACATAAGTTAGAAGCTTGTAGAAATTGCCAGAGGAAATTGCCTGACCTGTTTTATACTGGAGAACAGCATAAAACTCCTTGCTGGACTTAAAATATGAAACACAAGGGCTACATCTATATTCACATTTCAKTGCAAAGCAGTATTGCAGTGGTGAAGTGAATCTCCTGATCCCCCTTCTTCCTGTGCATTAGGTCAGTTTAGAGGGCAGTTGTAATGCATGCTAACTAGATTCCTCTTGGAAGAAAYTGAAGAGGATTCTCCAAGACTGACATGCACCAAAGACAGCGYAGCAAGTAATGGGTTCATAAGGGTCCAAACCAAAGGTCAGTGCTTTAGACAACTTCAAATAGCATGTGTGGTGAGGGCAATTTAATCAGAAGACCATACTATATTCTCCTATTATATGATTCTTGTACATATGATACTGGAGGGGGCTCACCATCAATGACTTTGATCTGCTGATCCATTTCTCCCATCAGACTTTTTGCTGTGGAGATAATGCCTACCAGAAAAATTACACCATCAAGTATTTGCATAGTGTGAAATAACTGCAACAAAAGAAAGGAAGGAATAATCAACAAGGTGGATGTCAAAGCAGACAACAAATTACTCACCTAGGTGCTTTAGGATATTGTTTTGTGGGGAGRGAAAAGGAATTATAGTTCCTTATCTCCCTAAAACTGCAGCACCATCTACTAAAAGTTTTTTTYTCTCTTATGTCTTCTCTTTTTTCCATATTCAGAAACTCTTCTAATATTACTAACATTGAAAACATAACAAGGTAACAGTTCTCCRCCCTAAGTGCTAGATAACAACACAGAGAGACACAAAGCAGCAATTACAAGTTCAGTGCTATTCTACTTACCGCTGTAATAACCATTCATTTGAAGTTCTGTGACAAAAACTAGTACATAAGCCAAGATTTTGTCCTTACCTTCTGCTCATTTTATGTACATGGAGGAATATTTCAAATTAACATCAAAGCATATAAGCACAGTATAATATGCAAACACGTTACAACATGTTAAAGAAAGTAAAATAAGCAGCTTTAAGCTGCCTCTAGTGAGAACAGGGAGCCCTTTTAAAATTACCCAGAATTGCACACAATAGTATTATGTCTGCAGGTAAAAAGGAGGTTAGAATCAACTCACAGTCATTTAATATATATGTTATAATAACCATACATGGATTACATATACTATATGTCATAGCTTCTCTTAATCTATTAACCTAGTAGTAAAAACACCRGTGTAGATTCTGGAGTAGCTTCTATGAAAAAGACTAGCTGCAGCTCCCTGATGAAAACAAATTTGCATAAAAAAAAAAAATCTCCCTCATGATTTTGATATCAATCAGCTTTGAACAATGTGCTGAATGAGTAAAGATAAACCATTTTCAGGACCTTCATTTTTTCAATTATCTGAGGTTTGACTTGCTGACAGAAAATGAATGGTTCTGCACATCCACCCACTGTCTCAAACTAACACTACCCATGTATAATGAAATAATTTGGGTCATTAGTCATTATATAGCCATTAGAGCAGCTTTTATAAAAAGTGAGTTTTTAAAATTTACCTCAAAGGTACAAAGATTGACTCACAACTGAAAACTAAGGCACAGTTAGTTTCTAGACCTTTGTGAAATCTGGACTCAGTATGTCTTTTCTGATTGCACTATTTTCTTTAAAAATTCACCCAAATTCTTTTGAGACTATTTTTTAAAATGTGACTAATTTAGACTATTTTTTTTTACTGTGACCAATGCTTTTTTCCTGTTATAYAGGTAAGATACTGGAATTAGAGCTGCATCTAAACAGTGTAAGCTCTGATTCAGTAAAATGTTTAAGCTTCTGCATATTTTTTCTAAGTGGTCAATGAGTTACTTCATGTACTTAAATTTTAATACGCTAATGGTGCATTGTTAAATCAAAACCTTAATACTAATAGTTTTCTTAGGCATTCCTTGGCAGAGGAATACGAGGCATACTTCTTGTTGAAAACATCAGAAGAGGGAAGATGATGTGCAATCTAGAATGCAGAAACTCACACTATTAGTTAGATAGCTTTTCATTAACTGTTGAATACATCTCTACAAAATTTATTGATTKGTAATAATAATAATAAGGAACTGTCTTTTGAGACCTGTTAGATTTTTCCTACTGCAAGTTGCTTTTGATAATGTTCACAGAGTAAATTAGCACCTTTGGCTCTTTTTGGTTAAAAAGAGACAAATTAATATCAGTCATCTCCATTTTCATCWAATAAATTAGATTCATTTTGTTAAGAAATAAGATAAGTATGCACGAATTTTCCTGACACAATGGAAAATGGTAGGGCACTACTTTACCCTTCATGCATCTTTCCAATACAGCCTGTACAACTGCTAATGGTTCCTACAAAGCCGGCTGAAGCACAGTTCATAAACTAAGCYTATCAGCACTGAGGGAAGTCTATTCATACTTAACTTCATTATGAATCTCTCCCCAGCAAATTCAAATTTATAATCTCTGAAGCATTTTTCAAATTGAAGAGACTGGGCAGTAATATCCAAGATATCAAACAGTAGTCTTTGGCAGCACTTACAAAAAAATCTTCCTTCTAAAAAGCCTTTCAGTAATGTGTCTTTGTCAATAAACGCAGTAATTTTAAGTTTAAGAGACTTCTTTTGAGRTCAAATAAAATAATATTATTTGACTCAAATATGTTGTTTTACCACACCTGAAGTCTATTTTTTTTTTGCCTTAACTACTTTGTCTTTATTTTTCAATTTAAATTAAATGAAAATTTCCTTGTTTTCCTTCTTTTATCTCCTTTTCCTCAAAAAAAATCCACTCAGGCTGTATTAATACTGGAGAGAAGACAGGTAAGGAGAGGAGAGGAAAAAAAARAAAAATGTCACCTATGTTTGCGTCAGTCAAATTCTTCCAATTCTTTCAATTACAGTGGAATTACACTCTCCGTTTTGGGCGGTTGGGCACCCAGGACCCCACACGTGAAGGGATGGTCTTAGGGAAAGATTCAAGCAGTCTTGAGAGCCACCCTGCACAACTCTAGTATTTCTGAAGTGAATCAGGAGAAGGCATTTGCTTTTGTTTCTGTTTAAGTTAAACTCCAGGAGAGACTTACCTAAATGGTTGGTATAAAATATGTGATTACAAAAGAAAAATACTTCAAACACACAAGGATCATTGTCAACACAGACTGAATACAGAAAAGGAAGTTTGTCTTTTTGTTTCTAGATCACCTCTTTGTTCCAGAACTCTCTCCCGAATCACGCTCTTCATGAAAGCTATTCTTTCCTTCTGGCATACAGGAATAAGAATTGGGTTTTTTTTAAACATAAATTATTATTATCTACAATATTCCTCATCTACTGAAAACAAAGCAAGCAGTTCTATTRATGATTCAGTACAAAAGTCTTTCATGCAGCATTAAGGACTTTTTTTTCATGTGATATTTTTTATATAAGCTCAATATTTTGAATTCATCTGAGAAATCATTCTGCTGTTTATTCAATAGYTTTCTATTTTCTTTAAGGAACAAAAGCCTTCTCCTATTTGCATGATTTAATACCAGGAAATTCAACTGCTACTAAGGAGAGCATAATCCACAAAGCCCAGTGGCAAAAACATTTACTTTGTATCCTGAAAATATATTTCGGCAATATATTTCTCAAAAAAAAAAAAAAAAATCCTTAATATCTTTTTATTTTTAGTATTATACTAGTACCTATCTCATCACTTGGTGATTAATCTGGATTAATATTACTATACAATGAACTATCACTACATTCAGATTAATTTTACTTGAAATAAACACTGAAAAATGAAACCTCTGTGCCTCTGTAAAGCACTTACTCATGATCATTTCCAAGCTAATCAGTGGAAATTAAGGCTCCTTATCTCACTTCTCTGCTGTGAATGGAACACAAAGAACAGCACTGTCATGCTCCAAATGGCACTCTGATATGTATATATATTTTTTACCACTCCTTGGACAAAATTGCAATAATAGAAGTCATCCTTGACTGCTATAGCTTGTTGCAATGAGAACAGAAATACCCAAAGAAACATTTTTGTAATACCTGTCTTTCAAAGTTATCAGTCTCTTTAATTTTAATTTTTCTCCAAAAAGAAACAGAGGAAGAAGAAAATGAATCAAGAATGRGACATAAGGAAGAAGGAAAGAATAAAGCTGCCAGAACCTTAAACATCAGTTCAACTTAAGGTTTGGGYAATGTATTTTTTAAAGGAAAGTTTTCAGCAAAATTACTTTTATTCCCCCTCTCCCCCCMAAAAAAAGAAAGAAAGAAAAAGAAAAAATATTTGAAATTTCTTTTTGTAGGCCTACCATGAAATTCATGATGGGAATCAGAAAACAGCACTGAACTGCCAGAAAATCCTGAGCATCCATTAGCCTGCTGTTTGGGAGACATGCCTAGATCACATAGCAGCTCTCTGAATGAAGAATACTACATTACCAGAATCATTGTCATTTCCCCACAGCTCACATWGTCATGATATTTGCCTTCACTCTTTAGCTTACTGATAAAATCTTTGCTTCAGGAAAGGYTCGACAGCTATTAAAACAACGTTTCTTTATGTGATATGCAGTGACTGGGCACCATACCAACAAAGGAGTTTTTAATACAAAACACAATACAAAACACATAATCAAAGGGCTGACAGGGGGCTAGGAAGGGATGGATGAAGGAAGATCAGCAGAGGGAGGGCAATGCTAATAAAGCCTGTTTCTCATCTTTAAAAAGCCCCTAAAAAGCCCCTGTAATGCATGGAACATGCAAGAAAGCAGAGAATCCACATGATGATGAACTTACGTGGACCACCTAGGAGACAGACAACATTACTGTCCCAGCAACCTATACAATACAGATTGTGTTTCACCCCACAAATGTAAAAGTGYGAGTGCATAGACAGGCAATTCAGCTCCTGGTAGGAGCCTGGCAGGCTCTGTGGCCTGCTTTGATTCTGTGAGGGGATCCTGTGCCCAGTCCACCACAACTCTGATCTTTAAAAGCATAACAGACTCATGACCATCACCAAAGATTCTTGAAAAAGGAAATAGAAATTGTGTAGAAAACAATTAAGAGAATCCTAATTTAACASAGGACTTTGAGCTGCTAAACAAAAAGCTAGACCTGAGGCCATCTCAAAATTCAGACACATGCCTGAGGGTAGAATGCACAGGGAATTATTTTAAAATGCAATAACTTTTTCACTGAAGCAGGGTCTAAATCACTGGATCAGACCCATCACCTAAACATCATCTGTTCTCCTACAGAACAAAACTAGAAGATGACAGAAATAATCTTGGACTTAAAAAAAGGGAAAGAACACTGTTTGTGAAATACTGTTAATCATTAATGATTTTGGAAAAAAAAAATCAAAATTAGAAACAATGGTTGAAAATATCAACGCTTAGTGGTTTAATCGGGTTCCTTAAGAGATAGATGAGCATACATTAACTGTCACTAAATACCTAAGCACACATACATTCATATGCATTTGTCCATACTTTCTCATATTAAAGTTTAGAGTAATTTCTAACATTATTATTAATTGCCTTACTGTTCATGAAATTCATGCTTGTAGATCACGCATTGTATGGAGTGCTCTATCGTATTTAGATTTTTTTTTTTATTTTCTGTGCATATTCTGTTCAATTAAATTCCAGTACAATACACTGCTATGTAAGGCTTTCAAGATTGTCACTTGCCTGAAACTCCAAAATTTCACATTTAATAGAAAATAAAAATCTTTATTCTCTCATTAAAACCTTGCTTAATGTATTATACAAACACATTACCCAATGAACATTCTGCAAACTGTAGAGACCAGTAGTCACTCTCATATTTCCTTTCGCGCAGTATTTCTGTCTTTCAGCGTGCCTCATACTATAGGCTACATCTGGAGGTAGATGGCATTTGAAACTGAAATGAAATTTTTTTTAGCTCAAAAATGGCTGAATTCATGTATGATTTGCACTTGTGAGTAAATATATGCTAAACTTATYTAAGACTGTCTAGACAAGTCAGTCATATTTGAGAATCAACATCTGACTGCTTTCAATAAATGAACATATAAAAGGAATATACTCTTTTACACATGTGAAATCCTTAAAATGGGTATTTTGTAGGCTCCAGGGATCTAACCTACTCCAMTTCCCTTTAAAAAGGACGTTAACTTCTACTGCTTTACACTGATCACGGTTCTCTGCAGGCAGCTCTTTTTATTTTCTTGGATATAATATTTGTGTTCCTCCCTGAATAAAAATAACGTCTCCAAAGAACTATTTTTAACCTCAAATTCACTCCCCCATTAATTTTCATCTGTCAGCTGCCTCCAGTCAGATATGTGTCTGAATTTTGGTTACAAAAACACCATTCTCAGGTTAATGTTTCTTTCAACGTATGTTGTTCATTCCACTATCCAGTTTTCTCAGAAAAGCTTGTTGCTSCCTATGCTCAGGGAAAATATGCTGAAGAGAATATTTTTTCTATAGTCAATAATTCAGCCACCCTCTCTCTATTACTCTCAAGGTCTACTTATATGTGTGTGTGTGTATATATACACTATTACCTTAAATATTATATATAACTTATACTTATTTTCTCTCAGCTACAGTACCTATAAAGGAAAGAAAAAGAAGAATGAGGAAGGTCTCATCTAATGGGGGGAAGTTCTATCTGATCAACTTTAACAATTAACAACATTATATATACCATTGATAACCTATGCCTCTTCATCCTTGAACCACTGAAAACTTCAATCAGTCTAGAACTAGTAGAATATTTCAGGCCTCACATTTCCCAGGTTAATTACAAGATGACTGCATATAATTTACTTAAAATTACATTTCTTTAACTATTTTCATTCAGCAGTTCCACTCATTTCTGATCACTATGGAGAAGGTAGTATAGTTTTATAACCACAGAAACTAATACAATCAGCTAACTTGATTAAGATATGAGATCCCTAGTGGAGGAACATTTCCTTTTCCTCAATAGAAGAAAAACACTCAGTGGTAAAACTCTCTTCATCACCAGAACTGAATGAAGTAAAGAAATCTGAGTGCAAAAGGAACTGTACTTCCTTTCTGCCACCCTGCAGTATCTTCTTAAAACAGGGAACTGTGGGGTAAATCTAACTTTGCCATGCCAGTGATTGGTAGGGTTTTTACTTTGGGTAAGAGATGGTGATTCAGAAGACCCTCAATGCCAAAATATAGAAGATTTTTTTAATGAAGAAATACCACGATGAAAGACAACTGAAAATCACCAGGCACAATCTAGCAACATTTGCTCATTAAGAATCCTCTTAAGGTGGAATATCTCAACAGATGAGAGACACAGGCCCCCAGGTGGTCTGGGTGACATGGGACAAGGCAGTCAGTAGCTGGCAGAGCTTAAMTAGACAACACTGAGCAGTGCTCAGATGAAAACTAAGCTGAGCTCTGTGTAGCTTTCTAGCCACCATGAGTAATCATGAGCAATTTTATTAAAATTGATGATGCTGTCTAACTGCAATAGGGGTATAACTGAAATAAGAATTAGGTCCACATTATCTRATATTCTAAAACCACTTTTTATTCTGTTCATTCTATTCATTTTTGCCTCACCTCCAAATCCCTGCCGCCTTCTGAAATGTGCTATTTATCTATACCATTTATAAAAGGAAAAGAAACCCACCTCTGGTAAAGAAGTACGCATGTGAAAATAAGGCAATGTTTTCTCTTGACAGTGAGACTTAGGTGAATAACCAGCTACTTGCTATAACATCTAGCTGAATGATTATTCCTTCCTTTGTCTTTCTTTTGTTGCAGTTATTTCAGCAGAAATAATCACAAGGTCTCTTGTCTCTTCTCTGATTTATGCAAACTGACCTATGAAGTAAACAGAATTAGTTGTGCAAGGAGGGAAAGCAGATCTGACTGACAATATGGTTGGTCAGAACAAACACTTAAAAAAAGTAGTTCATCTCAAATTGAGGTAAAAAATAAAAAATAAAAATAAAAAAAATTAATTCTTCATCTTAAGATCATTATAGAGTAGAAAATACATTACTTAAAGTTAAATGAAATGATTCATAAAAAGTTGTAATATATTAACTCTTCCTTGAATTTTGTGGTTCATAATAGGATGTTCACAGATAAAGTTGAATCTTTACAGCATAGAATAACTGTACTTTTCTTGTGTCTTAATGAGTTATCATTAACGTTCCTAGCTGAAAATCCCCACCTACACTGGCTAAAGAAACTGATTCAGAGATACATGATTCCCTCATGGCAAATTAGTGGTTTGGACTCTCCTCTAGCTGCTTAGCGTGAATGCAAAAAGCTAAATAACAGTCACGCAGGACTCACAGCTGGTGACTCACTCTTGCTTTATTTAGATGCATATAACTACAGTACTATCAGAATACCTCACAAGCTTTAATATATTTATTTTCACAATACCACCAGAAGAGAAAAGTGCTGTTTTCCTCTATTTTAACATATAGTAACTAAAAAATAGAAACACTAAAAATTAAATGCACAAAGGGTCTGTTTCACCAACCAATATTCACAGCCTGAAGTTAGGCTCATAGCTCCCCATGGAGACACTTACAGGCTTCACAGACCTCAGCTAGTTGGCAGGGAACTACTTGCACTACCTGGGAAAGAAATGTCTCCAAGTGTTTGATCTTTGCTCGAGCTTCCCATTCACAGCCACCCCTTTCTGAAACGTATGGCTCCCATACCAGAAACACCACAGCAATGCAGATACCGACCTATGGACTAGGCAACAGAGCGCTCCCCTCGGAAAAGAATTCTGAGTGATGCCTTCCTGCTAAAGGGGAAACAGTATTTGATTTCAGCCTTTATATATATAAATATATACATACATATGTATGTRTACACACACACATATAAATTTGCATGCACCATGAGAGTGCTGTAAAAACCAACCTATTGAGGGAATTGCCATTGTAGCTGGTTCATTTGTATAAATAAGTTACCTTCATTGCCCAAATGAATCCACATATTTCTTGTGACATTTAGACTATGTACCCCACTGAAAGATTATTAATATTAAAGTGGAACAGTTTCAACCTGCCAGGTTGAGYTTCCAATACCTTAAGAATTTGAGACTAAGGCAAACCAGAAAAAATACCAATACTAAAGATTCCTCCTACTGACTCCTCTATGCAAATGCACAGAAGAACATCTAGATTTGGAAAAACTACTTCAATTTCTGAATAATGTATGGATTAAAGCAGCTCAGCATCAGGAGGTTATGCAGCCACTTCAGCATCGAAGAGCATGCATTTCCTTTTTAACCCAAACTATAGGTGGTACTAGTAAATTCCTCTCTTATTCTAAGACACTCAGTGCCATGATTCAGCCTACTTTTTTTTTTTTTTTTTTTTTTTTTTTTCCCTGGAAAGGGGGATGTACGCTTCTAAAAGTCTGCACCATAAAAAAATTCCAAATTATTTGACTCCAGGTAGCCAGCTAAAGTGGTCAATTCAAGCCCTGAAATAGCCGGCAGCAACTGAGTTGTCCCTTTCTTCTGGAACCAAGCAGCTGCTAACACAGGTTTTTTGTACATAAATTTCCAACCAAGCTTATAACTGGGCAGAGAAAGAATAGGCAGCTGCCAATGCATTTTCACACTTTTGGAAACGAATGCACACAAACAAAATTTTCAAAAAATTAAAGGTTCTGCTAAAGCAAATATTTCTGTGTTTGGCAGTCAACCTAGGTAGCACTGTTTCTCTTGACTATTATCGTGACTGAAACACTTAACCTTTTTCTCTCACATTTTCCTCAATGGMAACACCTAATTGAAATTCAGAGAACTGTTCATTGATAAAGAAACACTAATCACAGAATGCAATTATTATAACACGCAAAATAAAGAAGCCCCCTCACCCCTCCAAATCTTTGCTGTGATTCACTAGGAGAAAATTAACTCAGATACAGCCCTGCTTACTCTTAGCAGACAAGAGGAGTAAAGATGCATGCACACAATTGCTGATTCATTAAAGCTTATTAAAAGCATCTCCCACAAGGCACACACACCCAAAAATTTCTGACTAAATTCCCTAGATCCTTCATTTGTCTATTGTGAACTTTAGCTGAAGGTGTCTTTTTAAGTTACCACAGTCACAAAGAAAGAAACCTGCACATAAGATCTCRGCTGTGATGCTTTCTGCAGGTGTGTTATCTGAAATAACTCTTTGGTAAAGGAATAGAGGAAGGAAGAAAGAAATATTAGCAACAAGATCTCATCTCTTAAAATTCATGGAAAAATTTATTGATTCCAAAGGGTTCTGGAATCTCCAAACATATTTTTGTAGGGAGRAATGGCACAATTTTAGAGCTTCAGGCTACTCTAAAATAATACTGCTTTATGAACCARCTCACCCATTTTGTTTATCTTGACAGGGAAAAGGGTTATCAGTTGCAGAAGCACTCTGAACAACTGATGACTTACTGTAGTGTTTGAGTGGACAGCATATTGGTCAAAAGAAAGGGCTCCTACATGAAATAGAATTAGGAAACAGAGCAGTACATGAAGCACTCATTACATTTTTAGATCCTCGATTGAAAAAGTCCAGCTCTTACTCCCCTCCCATGAGGGCAGGCCAATCTCAAGCACAGCAGGCACTTCCTTTTGAGTAAATTTGCCGGTGCCAACTGTGCGTCAGAGATGATTAGTGAGGCAGAGACGCCAGCCACCAGCTCTGACATCAGAGGTCAGATAAAGGAGAGTGCGACAAAAGCTGAAAGCATCACCCCTCATCGGATCATGATGGGGCTCATCTGGCACACCTGCTACTCCCATCCCTTCTCAGCACTTCCTTTATTGGCATTATCTGCTATGAGAGGAGTCTCTCTAGAATTGGCAGCTTGATTTTGGTTTGAGGAAAATAATTGTAGCACAGTAGGGAGAGAATTGGGCTGCCAACTCCAGCCTTTCAAGTGGCAAACCAAGTACATTGCAAAAAGGCAGAGAATATGCAGCTTACACCTTTCCCAGATGGAGTAAACAGCCCAGGATTGCACTAAACCTGGCAGGATCTGTCTGTCACATTAAAAGGGGTTTTTTTGGGGTTTTTTTGGTTGTTTTTTTTTTTGTTTTGTTTTGTTTTTCTGTCCTTCTTTATGATAACCTGTCTACAGTCCTTGGTAAGAATACTCCAAAGAAAAGCTAGGGTAGAACTGATGGAGGACCAAAAACCCTGTCAATTATAGTAAGGCTATTTCATAGGCTATAAAAAAGCACCTTTAAAGCTGTTCTTTTCTTCTTAAGAACGTCCTTTATACATTTACAAGTACTGACCAAGTAATAAATAATACTTTATCCTGGTAATACTTTTTCCTACGTATCTTTATTGTCATTATTTCTCACTAAGAATCAAAGGCGTGATGAGGATGGTGTTTTATTGAGCACTGTGGCATATTACAGATACCATCTCACCTCACCTAAGGAGGTGATAATCTGTTATAGACTCTTCTCTGTCCTCTCTGCTTCAAAAGGCTTGAAGATACTGGGTCAAATTTCAGGTCCATGCTCAGCTCTGAAAAGTCTGGTTGGTATGTTTGTGAACCAATGGCATGAATTCCTGAGGAGAGGATTCRACTTTAACAGACATTTTAAAACCTGACCAATGACTGAGAGGCAGATGAAGGGAACTCTTGGGTTCTACATTCAGAAGCTGGCCTGGTCAGAGCTTTCTAAAATATCCATTTCTTCTTAAAAATGCAGTTTAAATATATCTTACCTGTGAACAGGGATGATCACTGAAGATAATGTTGAAATATCTCTCCTTTGTCATTAAATTCTCATTTTTAAGTCCTTCACTACGTCAATTAGATTCCAGCAGCAGCAGTAGGGCATATAATCACTGAGTTGATATGAAGAATTTGATTATTTCAACACTGTTTTGAACTRAAAAGAGAATGAGATGGAAGGGACTGGCCAGATATTACATACTCCTTTTTAATTAACCCACTGCAATGATCAAGGAAGCCTTTCTTGCTTTATCTTATTGAAAATAAAATAAATAAAATGTGCTTCAGTGCTCATTGCTGCCTCCACAGAATTAGTCTATTTGCAAGCACTATTTCTTCAGACTGTGTCAACCCGACTGGTGCTTTTGGTCAAGACTGCCCTTACACCATAAGGCTATGTGGTTGTTTATCAAAACAAACATTTTCATATCAGCTGCATTTAGATTCATATGAATAATATTTAGATGAGTAAAAATATTTTAATTTATTGTCTCACAGTAAATAAAGAATCCATAAAGCTCATGTAACAGCTTCTAAGACTAAACTGCATAAGGTCCTCATAGTCTATATCATACTAAAAAAGCAGGATACAAAAYTAATTTTTACCCAAAATATTTATAATTTTAACAATCACATCAATATCAAAATTACTGAGTTTGCAGACCTAATCATTTAACCTGGATTTTAACTTTCACYGTTTACAGCTCAACTCTGGAATTCTTCCAAAACAGTATGGGTGTGACTACTAACTCGCTAGATCTCCTATCARCTCCATTGCTTTCTTTTTTTCATTGTCTCTCATCAGTATCAAAACTCGCTCTGAAGCTCACAGAACACCATATCCAGTACTAAGAACAGTCATAGAAGAGTACCCATGTATTTCAAACTCATAACCACATTTCTCCTCTAAAGAGTACTCTGAAAAATTAACTGCATTTTTTTCCATATCGCTAGGAATGGCATAACATCTCCAACATGGCTATTGAAGCAAAGAATGCTTTCTTTGAACTATGGAAGTGAAACACACTGGCACTGGAAATAAAACCAAAATGCTGGTACATGMCCAGCAAGAGTTCACATAAAAACTCGGTATAACGGCTTGCAGTTGTCAAAGATGATCACAAAATAATTAGCAGGTGACTTTTAAAGAAAATATTAACATACTAACATATTTTGACAGCAGGTATGATGATGTGTACYTAAAATGGTAAGTACCTCATCATGAAACCCCCAAACACCTTTAATTGCACAAAATTTTTAAGCCTTTTMATTTAGCTGCATATTTTTCCATGATTAGTTGAATTGATTTCAGATAAGATGGTACTGGCATGATTAAAACAAAAGCACAGACAGATAATAAGCATGAGCTACTTTGGGTTTACCACATCATGGGAACTAGAGGTTGCCGTCTTGGAAGAAATGGCTATTGCTAAGTTGCAGCTTATTTTTCTAGCACCATTTAGAAGCATCATGTCATTTTATGCTTTTTCACTCCTATGGATTAATAAACATCATTAACCCATTGGGAACACTTTGTGTGTTTTATTTTTTCAGTGTAGATAAATGTGCAGTTGTGTGTTTGCATTATATATTTTTACTACACTTTAAGAAAAAGATTAAGAAATGAACATGTGAAAARCTTAAAAAGCAAATGGTCAGAGTTAAGAAATAGCCAAAGAAGAGATTSACATAAGTATCCCCCCTTTGCAAAATTTATAACCTTGAAACATAGGTGGAGTTTTCAATGGTAGGTTTTTTTGGTTTTGTGTTTTGAAAAATCTGAAATAATATATTTTTTCTTTAATCTTACCTTCTGAAAGAGCTGAACAATTTCAATTGAAGCAATTTCAACTGAAGGAAACAAGGAAAGGAATAATCAGGAGCAAATAAAGGTACTTGGYTTGGAAAATCCTCATCCCAATATTAAAGACTACAAGGTTATATAGAATGGCAAAGGAATTTCATGATGGAATTTCTCATCAATACTGAATAACAGGAAGATCTGATTTTCCTTGGTAAAAGCAATTCTGAATAACCTTAAACAGTTCTCCTTATACAAGAATTTCTTCTAGCTTATAACAATTGGCACTGGGATAACCATATGGAACTATTTATGTTTATATATCTTTTTAATTATTTCTGCAAAATGTGTATAACGCTTAAAGAGCCCACAGCCAACAAAATTTATAKTATTTTTGTTCAGTGTTGTCTTATGGGATTTTCCTAGTTCACAACAGGAGGTTCTTACCATTGCTACAGTTTCAGTAAATAACCACAGTTCTTGACAGTCCTGTAACAGCTTCATACAGTGAAATGCAAAAGAAGGCTGTACTGCAGCAGCAAAATACTCAGCTTTTCTCTTTATGCATAATAGAGAAAGAAATGAATTTTGTCACTATTTTGTAACCTTTAATATTTCATTCCAAATGATGGCCCACAAGCATTTTACAGCGTTGCTTCTTCTCCACATCCAATTCAAATTTTAGTGCTCAACAAAGTTTATCACTCAGAAATCTATTTCTTCCTCGATATGGCCAGTGAGCACCTGGAATCCACAGAAAATCAGATTTTGTGAACTGTTTTCCTTAGTCCTGCTATCACCATCATAATATTTCATACTTGCAGTGATCCCTGAGCAAACTCTCATCACTCCCTGTTTCTGCTTACACAGCTGCTGTGAATGTCTCTTTTTCTTGTCCTCCTTATTGGAGATTTACCTAAAGTAAGCAACTTTGTCTCTCTGCTCATAACTGAAGATATTTGCCATGTAAAACTGCATATCTGAGTCAATAACACATGCCAATTCGAGATAAACCATAATGGATATATCTGTCTCTCCACCTTTATCTGTATTTCTAAAAAGCCCATTTCTTAAATCCTAAGCACTTCATGAAAGCTTGGGGGAAAAAAAGACAACAACAACAAAAATACTCAAACCAGTGAGAGAACAATATAAGAAGAAATTTGCTTTAAGTAATTAATTTTTCATTGAACTTTAGATATAAAATAACCTTCACAATTTTGGCCAGCATGTCACTYCTCTGTCCTACTTGAGCTTTATCCRTCGATGATTATTTTTGTCTAAATGGTGAAATACTTCTCTCCTACATGTTTCAGTGCTGTAGAAGAAATTTCTTTTGTAGTGCAACGTGCAAGTGGTAAAATGAAATTCCACCYATCTTGTTTTGGGAGAAGTTTCCAGAGAAAACAATTTATCTTAGAGAAAACTCAAAACACCAAGTGTCAGATAATCAATGCTACTCTGGAAAGAGATTCATCAGAGAGATAACGCGGCCTAACAGACCAAAGGCTTTAYAAATCAATATGATAATCCTGCAGCAGACCTGTTAGTGCAAGGAGAATGCACAGGTCAACAAATAATGAAGTAAATGGCTCTGCGTAGGATGCATGGAGCTGGCAGTTGGGTCTGTTGGCTGGACTAGATCAGCCCACCAGCTTTTCCCAGGAGGAGAAGGGAAATGTCAGTTCCAAGACAAAATGTCATGCTTAGAGTTTATTTCCTCTGTACAAGACTGGTAAGAACAGAGCCAGGAGCTTCTGCCTCTTTCAGCAAGTGGGAAGACAGGGTGTGTATCATCATCTCAATCCAATTAAACTGATGTAAGGGGAAAGGGACATCTTCACAGAGCTTGCCACCCCATACAAATGTGAAATAATAAGAAGAAAATTGAGAATTGTAAAGAGCAAGCACAGAGCACTTAACTACCGGTTTTGCAGCCATGCAGTCCTATCAACCCCWAAGTGATACACCAAACTAAGAACTAAGTGACTCTAAATCAGTTCTTCCATTCCCAAAGTGGTGTTCCATAATAAAAATAAGTACATAGTTTCATAAAAGCGTTATTTTCACACAGCTCTGCTTAACATAATAAGTGTAATAATCGCTTGACAAAGAATAAAGCTTTACATCTCTCTAGGAGGTTGACAACAAATACTGTTCCATTCTACCATGGGAGCAAAAGGAATCACCAACA
>PTEX01000275.1:831405-850854 GCA_003342815.1 Eudromia elegans | reverse complement strand
TTTTTTTAAAGCCAAAGCTGTGCCATTTGCAATACTTCAGAGGAAGGAAGGAAAGAAAATGAAATTTATTTTTTTTTTTTTTTTTAAAGCCAAAGCTGTGCCATTTGCAATACTTCAGAGGAAGGAAGGAAAGAAAATGAAATTTACTCAAGAAAATCTCACACACAGCAGACAGTCATGAGAAATKTTAGAGAAGAGTAATTGCTTCATTGCAATGATAAGCCCATCTTGTACACAATTTATGAAAAGCCATCTGTCATCAAAATTCTTAATTTATAGTGTTCAACAAAATGCTACTAACTGAAAAACATTAATCAACATCATCAATTTAATGTGCTTTGTCAAACTTCTCAGTCTCTTCTGCCAAAGAAGAGTATTTCTGACAAGTAGATTGATTAGTGAACTAACAGTATTTGACTGAGGGGAGAGTCTGTGACAAGAACCTTAAAAGAAGATGTTAGCAGTAATTCTATTTCCTCATACATGAATTGTGTACAATATTTTCTGCAAAACGCATGTCACTAGGAATGAYAATTCATAATGTGGTTATAAGAAATTCTGTTTCGAAACTTATCAGGTTCTCCTTGAGARATAATTTATAACAAGTGAAAATGTGCAGCTGATCTGAAAGATGCCCATTAAACCTGAATAATAATCAACCAGACAGCTTTGCCAGCTGAAATGGTATAACAAAAGATAATATAGATTTTAGCTTTCAAGCTCAAACAGGTACAAGGAACAATAACACCTTTGATTCTAATTTGAAAGATTTGTTAAGAAATGCAAGACCTACTGCAGAACTAAGGCAGAAACCAGCTTTTTTAACAGATAAGGTTTTACTCAGAATTTGTTCCAAAAAAAATGCTACACTTTCATGATTTTTCTGTGGTTCATATAATGTAGATAATCACAACAAGACTTTTTTTTCTCAATGTTGAGGGAAAAAAATGGGATTTTAAAACAGAGGATCTATAAACAAGAGTGCATGTTTGTCCCGTTTTGCAATGCCAGTGCTGCATACAACTAAGACAAATCCACAAGCATTTTCCCGGTCCGAGGCATCCTGAATGGCATAAATGTGACACTTTCTGTTCTGTGTCATCCAGTTATGTCTGCACAGATTTCTTGTTAGCACGGTAAGCAAGGGCGAGTAGGGCACTGAGGCACTTTATATTCTGTTCATCCTGGGTCAGCAGAGCAGCACAAGACAAAGCTATATAGAGTTATTCTAAACATATTCCCAAAGTCAAAAGATCATAAGAACAGCCTTCCAGGTCAGACCAAGGGTCCATATAGCCTAGCAAGTCTGCCTTCTATAGTTGTCATTAAAAGCTACCCTGGGAAGACTGAGAACAGGGCAAAACTATGTAATGCTTTAGCTCTCTTGACCATTTTCAGCTCAGCAGGTTTCTTGAGTACTTTTCAGTTTGTCCGTTAGTAACCTATAAAGTTGTCTTGCTCTGAGTTTTTGTCCACTTTCTCACATAAAATTTCTCACCTCTACATCTTTTGGGAAGGTTTCCCAATGATATGAAATCTGCTGTGAAAAGAATCAGTGCTTATCACACTTGGGTATCACTTCCTAATCACCATCAGCACAGAGCCTTTCCCCCAAAGATGGTGTCATTTCTCCAAAAGTGCCTTACTTCATGTAGTGCTACACTGAATTTAATCTGCCATTTTATTACTCATGGTATTAACTAAAGTCTTTCTGCAGTTTTTCACTTACTACCCTGAATAAGTTTTTACCATCATCAGACCTTGTCACCTCACCACTAATGCACTTTTCCAGATGATCTAAGAATATATTAAGCATTATAGTTCCTAGTACAGTATCCTCTCACCTCCGGTGATCTTCATCCAATGCTAATAATGACCATTGACCAAATAATGATCACCTCTGTTCCCTCTTTTTCAATTTATTTCTTTAGCCACTGTTCTTCTCTCTGATGCCATGGCTGCTTAATTTCCTCAAGAGTATTAGGTGAGGGATTTTGTCCAAACTTTCTGAAGGTCAAGACTACAGCTACCAGATCACCTTTATCTATATACTTATTCCWTACAAACTCCAGAGTAAAGGATGCCTCTCTCCTCACATTTCATAAGCATTGTTATTTACTGTCTTTTACTATTGTTTCCACTCATTTTCTAGTACAGGATACAGACCTGGAGATCCCCAGACTAGAATTATATTTACCATCCTCTAGATATTTCTTCGAAGGAAGATTGTTCATCCTGACTATTAATTACATAGCCAGTAGTACAAATAGTCCATCCTTGAGTTCCCATAAAATTATTTGTTGAATACTATCCAGACCTGATGATTACTTTAGATCTTTTTTTTTTATTTGTATCTGACTCTGCTCCACGAAAAAAAAGGGTTCTGTTATGGGAACCWCCCCCCATGCTGATCAAAAATGGTCATCAATGCAAAGAATTAATTTTGGTCATCTGTAAATGGCATCATCCTCTATGATGAATCCTTTTATATCCTAGTCCTCAATTGGCACACCCCCCACCAAACCTTTTGCTTCTTATGGGCCAGAAAAAGGATTTAAAACTAGTTTGATTCCTTTAGCATACAGGTTCCGTGCTACTCACTGACATGCTATTGATACTTCAGTTTGATTCAAAGTCTCTTATACATAAAATAGTCCTTCATTACACAGTTTGCTTTGTCTTCCTTGTCTGTTTTGTGTCCTCTTATTAGAGTACTCCACTGGGAGTGGAGTACTTCCCACTAGGTCTTTCATAAATACTTTGTTTATCCATTTACTGTTGGACATTCAAGTCCTCCCATCTTATTTCTAAAGCATTTCTAGCACTGAACAGAACTCTCTTACTCCTTGCCTAAGTACATGATTCCCTTAAGGTTCAGGTGAAATCTATTCTTCCCATACAATTGCCATCTTAAATCAGAGATATGAGACATCTCTTTTTTCTTGCTTTGGTTTTTTTTTGTTTNTTTTTTTTTTTTTTTTTTTTTTTTTTTTTTTTAAATTGGATATCATCTTCTTAGGCACAGAAGCTCTGCTTACCTAAACTTTATCCCTGCTCCAATTGGATATCATCTTCTTAGGCACAGAAGCTCTGCTTACCTAAACTTTATCCCTGCTCCCGTGTTATGGGTTATTGTAATATTTTCTGAAAATTTTGGATGTTCATGTTCTCTGCTCCCTCCCCCAGGAGCCTAAAGAAATAGTTTYTCTGAAGGTTTCAAACTGCCTGTAGTATCCACAAAGGTATGTTACTCTCCCAGTGGAGAGGTACATGGCTTTTAGCACAACAGCCCTTGGCAGCTCTTGTTTTGCTAGAGTTGCAGCAGGAAACCTGAAAAGAAATGGATGTGTAAATTCATGTGTCRCTAGATCAACAGAAAAGATATCAGTTTGGCTGTGAGAAAAAGGCTGGCTTCCTTGATGATTCACTGTAGAAATCACAATGTACAGATTTAAAATACACATTCTACCTTTTGAATCCCAGTTCTTTTTGAAATAAGGAAGCATTTGTGAAAGTAAACAAGGTGAGGTCTAGACAAGCACAGACCCCATATAGTTTCCTTTGATTTTCTCAGAAGGAAAATATATAAAGAACATAAAAAGGCTAGTTTCAAGATTTGTAATAGGGAGACTGAAATAGTCAAAAGAAAACAGTACAAAAACAGTACTGTAAAACAGACAGTATCACAAGAACTGCAAGAGATGCTAGAGTAAAAGAAGAGAGCCTCAAGCTTCCATCAGACTACACAGAATCACTTGCAGGAATACCTGAGAATAAATCATCCAAACTCAACTTCACATCAGGTAGAAGAACGTTTGGATGTACTACTTTTTAATCACTTCCAATTATGTGTGAAATCATACAAACCAGCCTCAACTTTTGATTCCTTAAAATAACARCAAAAGATACTTTTAATGGCTTGTTTAGGGAAGCATGTAAATTCTCAGACTTCTTTTGTTTCTGTCTTACATAGGATAGACAGTYTTCGGCATCAGTAATGCCCGTAAGTATTTAGCATTCCGAGGACTCTACGGAGTTATCAAAGGTGTGCAATATGTTTTACGAATCACTGACTTGGATTAGGATTTGAAGCAGCAGTGCATTCGCAATACTGTAACTCCTTCAGATGCAGTAAAGCATCAAGCTGTTGGGCCTACCTTGCCTTTCCCTAGATAAGACTATTTCCATTGCGTGTATTTTCATTACTGAAGCTACATCAGCAAACACTTTTAGGCATTCCTTTACTTTCCATTTATTCAGAGTAAGATACTAATTTTCTGGTCAATAAATATTAACTCCTTCTTGCCATTTTGCCAAGCTATTATCTATCATTCCTTAAAATGGAAAGACTAAGATCGCCCCATATTTTTAGTTACTATAGCCAACATGTGCAGGGTGTGTGTCCAAAATAGTCAGTTCCACAACACAATAGACCACTCAGAATAGCTGGCAGTAGAATGCTAATACGCTAATTGGCCTCAAGCTGGCATCTGAGAAATGCAAGAATCACTAATTAAGGGAAAATATAACTGCAGGGAGAGGGGCTGGATGTAGTCAGACCTCTTACCTATCAAATATTCCTAAGATCCTCAATGATTTTTTATRTTCAGATCTTTTAGGACTCTAACACATATAATAAAAAAAAAAGATCAAAAATTTACACAGTGGTATGAGTCAGCCATGTGCATATGAAAACAGTGGGCCAACAGCAAGTGTATGGTTGCCAGCTTAGTTTTCCATAAGAAAACTTAAAGTTTTTTACATTTGCCCTGGATGAAAAATTTCCACATAGACAATTGCAGTGGGTCAGCTGACTAAAATAAGTTTGTTACCTGTAATGAAYTGTTTATATCCCTTAGCCTTTAGTCAAACCAAGTAGAACATTCTGGGATGAGAGGACAGACCATCTCTAGCCCTAATCTCGTTCCACCAAATTACACAGGCCTTCTGCTAATAACAAAAATGTCACAGCTACTTAAGGGTAAACCAAAAGCACTCTCCATAAAAGAAAGCATTAGGAAAATTAAATATTTGCATGGCTACCAGTTTCTTATATAGGAGGGTTTCTAACAATGGCAAAAAATGAGGGATATTACTACCTATTACTACCTTTTTTTTTTTTTTTTTTTTTTTTTTTTTTTTTTTAAAATCGCTGCAACCAGTTACTACAGTTCTATCAGAAAGTCTCACACAATTATTACCCTCAGCTCCTAAAAGTGAGTTAACATTCAGCATTCAGGAGGAAAAAGAAAATTTTAAGTTCATAAAAATGGTGGAATAACAGAAAGCAAGWCTTCTCCCATATGTTTTTAATGAAACATTTTCTAAGGCAGTCTTATAAGGGACAGTYAATTTGAATTATGAGTTATAAATTTTATTTTAGGCTTATGTGTACTTTTAATCAGAASTCTTCCACATAAATCAGCTGTTCCCTCTACTTCATTCTGTAGTAATCAGTCATATTTCCTTTTCAATAGGGAAATCAAATATGTGAACCTCAGCCTTATGTGGCAATTGCTATAAAAATCTYTCATATTTATTCAAATAGGTCTATTATAACAGAAAATTCATCCCAATATTTTTCAAAATAGGAAGCAATGACAGGATCTCAGGTATTTGAATATGCCATTTACTTTCTTAAAAACAACCATTTTCTTAGTTCCAACACAATAATCATTATAAATTTTCRAGTCTAAAATAGGTCTGTGAGTTATGAAGAACTCATGTCTTTCACTCTTTTGTTAATTATATACAAATACACTGACAAAATTATGTTAATGTGGGAAGATAAAATGAACTGTTATTTTACAGCGCAATATTCTACCTTAAATTCCATCAGGAAAAGATTTTACTGCGACATCTACGTTGTATCACTATATGAGAGACATTACTCCATATATTTTAGAATTCATGTTGTTYCACTGCTAAAGAAATCACTAAAAAAGGCACATAATCCTGCACCAAAAAAAAAAAAAAAGTTAAGCACTGAAAAAGTGTAACTAACTACTGAGTTAGAAGTAACAGCAAAGACTTCCTTCTTCAACCTTATTTTTAAATAAGGACACTAGGTGGGCAGAAGGAAAGGATTCCACAGTATCTTTAAAAGGGTAGAGCTACAAAAACTTCGTGACTCACAATTCACCAAATTACAATATAGAAAAAATAAGTAACCTGATGATTCAGCCTGTAATTAACAGCTCAGAAAATGCAGAGGAGAAAATTAGTCAAATGCCACAGCCACTCAGGAACTTGGAAATAAGGACAAGAACTTTAAAATCAATGCATGCACTTTAAAGGAAGCCTGCAATGAAGAGATTTCAAAAAAGAGACATTTATAGAAAAGAAATCATGCATCACTCAGAGATGAGAGATTCTTCACTGCAAAACTCCTCTTCTTAGAGGTAATGCAAGCAAGGACTTCAGAAAATAAAGTGACCCTTTAGTTGGTGAACAGTTTCAACGTGGTTACAGTTCAGACAAAATCAGACATTAAGCTTTTCTGGAAAGAAAATTTAAATGCAAATGAGTACCACCAAGCTGATGTGAAAATATCAAGAGCCTTAGTTAGAATAAAAATAAGTAATTGCTTAATAAAGGACAATATTTCTCATGACAAATCGGCCTCAAAGACACAGCAAGAGCTTAACAGGAAAACACAGTATTGCATCTGGTACAGCAATGAAATCACTGAGCTCCACACCTGAGGCTGTGGAGGTACACAAGGTATCTTTGAAGATCAGTTTTAAATCCTCAGCCTTAAGAGGACAGAGGGGAAACCAGGCTTGTTCTGGATGTCTAGGTTAGAGAAATGCTCTTTCACAGCAATGCTTTTTGCTCCCTCAAGGCCTTCCAAAGCCCRGATGTCCCTCCCAGTTAAGACTGACTTAGAACAAAGGACCCATAATGTCTACACAGGCTGGAAGAGGCTATCAGGCAGCAACATAACAAAAATGTGTCCACCAAGCTCTCTCTCACCATTTTGTGGGGCAAAATTAGATCTTTTTACATCATTACTCTAAAAGGCACGTTTCTGTGCCAGTAAAACGTTACTTGGTCTTTCTATACAGCCAAATCCTCTGTCACAGCTCTATCCCAGAAGTCATCCCTCAATCTCCTAAAGCTTTACTCTTCCYAGTTTTTAGTAAGCATGAAAAGCATCAGTCATATCAAGTGAATAAGGTATGATTCTAGAAACACAGGTGCCTAATGTTCTTACAAATTCATTCTGGAGTTTTTAGGAACACCTATGTATTGATAGGATAAGAAAATCACTCCCCACAAAGACAAATGACTTACTGGCATATTCCCTCTGTGTTATGCATTACACAGGGTAATAGCATGTACACATAGGTAGAAGCCTCTCTCACAATAACTATCAAGTACTCACTTTTTCAAAAAGAAAGAATAGTGAAGATGAAATAAACAACCAACAAGTAGATTTTTAAAAAAATCTTCAAAATATTTTCTGATGAACTAGTAAGAAGTAACAATATTCTTGTGTTTTCCATCTAATAACCAATTTGAGTAATACTTCCCTAATAGTAGACTTCGAATAGCTCCATTATGTGTAAAGGAAGTAAGAACTAAGAGTCTTCCAGTACACCATTAACACTGAAAAAAATATATTCTGAGAACAAAAGGACACTCGGATATACACAAAATGTTCAGATTTTCAGACAGGATTTATGAAGAGGATATAACAGAAGATAAATCTAATTAGCTTCAAGGAAACGACAATGAGAGATCAGAGGAGTGAGYAGAATGATTAATCTACATGGACTTCAAAAGCTCTTCAGTAGAAAAACATGAGAAAAGACTAATGAAGAAAATTAGTGRCTGTGATACATATTGGATTCCATAATCCAATCCATTTGTTGTATAGCAAATATAGAGAACAAGGCTTTCTGAAAATGAAAGGCCAAGCATTTAGCTCAAAGTTTTCGTCATTAGATCACATATATTATTGTAACAAATGCATGAATACATCTGATRCTGGTCCCTGCATCTGCCTATTAGYTGTATTCCAGTAATGATTTAAATGAAAACTGGAGCCATCGCATGCTTGGCAGGTCCAAATCTTAAAAGATTTAAAAGCATCTGAAGAGTTCAGATTTTAGACAGCAAAGGGAGCACAAATCTACAAACCTATTTGAAATTAATGACTGTAAACTATACAGTCCAGGGTAAAGTGCAAATTGAAGGAAGAACAGTTCATCAGCAAAGGAGCCTCGAGGAAAGGAAGGAAAGACATAAGGCAAAGAAGAAAAGAGGTACTGCTAAAACAAAAAGAATATTTTATWAAAGTTTTTTGTGGATTGCTAACCAATGAAAATGAACAAAAATAGAAGAGATAAAATGAGCAAAGATGCATTTTGCAACTCTTAGTTTCAAAATTAATAAAAGCAAAGCTGCAACATTACAAACACTAGCATGAGAACTACACCACCACTATTGCTCTGGGAGATAGTCATTACTGCAGGACCTCTCATTCAGTATGAGTCCACTGTAACATATCAAATATCACCATGGTTACTCACTTATCAAAATGCAAACACTGGCTTTTCTTTCAGTCTTACAATTCATATGATCTTCAATTCATGGTATTTTGGTCTAAGCAGTACCTTGAGACAATTATTCAGTTGACTGAGTCAGAATTTACACAAAATAGCACCTAATTTCAAAGTGTTAATTGCTAAAGAAACAGTATGCTTACATCAGCAGCAGTCAACCCAAATCAGCTTTGAAAGTGATTTTTTTTTCTTAATGGTCTGCAAATCATATTAAATAATGTGTATCTTGAATACCGTACCCAAAATAAGGCACCCAGTTCTCCAGGAAGTACTGTGCATAAAGGTGAAAAAGGCAAAACAAAAGGCATAGCAACAGACATAGCGGCAGAAGGCATGGCAAGGTGCAAGGAAAGCAGATCCAGAGCCCTACAAAGTGACCCCTATCTCTGAGCTTCTGGATAGCTGCCAGCAGCTAAACTCATTCTTGCTACCTGAAGTGAACCCAGCATATCTGATACACCACGCTGAAAGTCTATCTACCAAATAAATTGTCCCAAATTCTCTTTCATAGCCAAACCAGATATATTCAGACACTGAAAATGGAAAACCCCACTCCTAAACAGTGGCCTAGAGCAGCGTACTACAACAGCTTATCTTGGAGAATGAGTCTCAGTTTAGCACCAGAGAAAGCAGCTTATCAGATGTATGTGRCAGAACGCATATAATACAATTTTTAGCGATTTTAAATCCTCCAAAACAGAAATAAATGAATGAACAATGAAGATTCGTAACTGACTCAGAGGAGCAATTCAGGAACAAAAGGAATTGAAACCTACCTTCAGGGTGAGATCTAATTCATTATTTATATGTATGTATAATTTTTCATCTCCCAAATTGATTTTTAAATTTAAAGACAGGATCTGCTAAAGCCTTGAATGTCTCATTTTTTGTTAATATAATATTAAATTCTGTATACAGCACTATATGAGTCATAAAACATAGCATAATTGCACGGGACCTTCATAGAGATGTCAATAAGCTGAATTCTGTGCAAGTCAACAGAAATCTCTTCTCAAAGATGCTAACGGAAGTCTTGAAGCATTAAAAAGTCACTCAGCCCAAAGCCTGCCCTCTTCAAATCAGTGCCCATGAGCACAATAGTAAGTATGCAGTCTCCAAGGCTGTTTGGCAAAGCACAAGATACTTTGGTAGTCTCTTCTCTGAATRAGAAATCTCATGTTATGTGCTGTAAGCTAGTTATAGCACAGGCAAAACAAAGAAATAACAATTTAAGGACACGTGATTTTGATTGTTGTGTCCATTAGCAAAGAACAGAYGAGGAAAGAGGGGGTGGAATCTCTATCTGGGAAAAAAAAAAGGTATTTGGAGAAAAACAGCAGCACTAAACATTGAATAAGACCTGTATAGGCTTTCGTGTTTTCAAAGCTCTACATATTATTAACTAATTAATCTTCACAATTCCTTCTAGAAATGTTTGGGGTATTTTCATCTTTATTTTATACACACAGAAACTCTGATCTAACAAGGACAATATCAACTGTGGAGCTGAGAATGAACTTTGAAGATTTTCAATAAAACATTTTGTGTTCAAAAACACARATCTCATTGGAAGTTAGTACCTTTGACTGTCAATCCACTCCATTGTGCTGTATCCACGATCATAAATATCTGGAATATCTATTTGCTTATTCTAGGCATGACTTTTAGGAKAGCAAAAGGTTATGCTAAAAGCAACTCACTTTACACTTGCAACCATATGGTATGTTTCATTTTCAGACGCTACATTATTTATTGCACCAACCTTAATAAATCATGTATTTCACAAACTACAGTGCAATTCGACAGTCATCCCTTATAGCTTTGGTCAAATGCCATGGGTCATTAACATTGTGAATGAATTTAGAAGTTACTGAAAAATGCCTCCCATGAAAGGTAAAGCTCCACATCTGCTTATATCTAACAAATGGTAGTGTGCGTTTGCCTGGAGAGTGCTACACAAACATGCAATTAACCTAGATTCCCAAGTTCTTTTGCTTATAGTTCCTCTTGCCACAAGGTCAGTTCCTCTGCAGTCACACAGGTGAACCTCAGCTGTTAATGCGGCAGAAGCATGAAGGGATCACGCAGAGCACCTGGCTGCAGCACTGCTTTTAAGCTGTTACGATGTCACAATTAAAATTGTGTTTTTGTCTTGTTCAGTCATTTCCAATCACATTCATCTTCATTGCAACTACTATTTTTCAAAGTCTTTCAGTGTATACAGTGTGCATTATAAGGGAAAAAAGTTGGCAGTCAACTGCAGAGGAAGTTTGCATCATTCCTGTCAATAGCGTACATTGCTTTGAAAATGAGAAATTAAACTTCTCAAGCATGAAATCTGTTCCTTGACCAGCAAGACCTTTTATCATTTCTGTTACCAGTTCTTGTATTCTGGAATCGCTCATATCGATTAATTACATCCTTCCACAGACTGCTGTAGGTACAGAGCATTCACCAACGTAACTCTTAACTACAAAGAAAATATCTAAAATTAGACAACTTGACCATTAGTCACTGTTACATACTTAGTGGTGAATTCTGATATTTCATCTCTTWTCACTATTTATGGGTGTTTGTCCCCCTGTCCAACTGTGATTTATACTAATATCTAATGAGACACTATTCCATGATGGATTATGGGTAGAGCTGACCGGGAATTTCCTGCAAAACATTCAAATTTCTAATAAAATTACATCACAAAGTTTTCAGTTCCACAGTGGAGTCACAAAATAAACCACAATCCACAAAATAAACACAGCAAAGCAGAATTTATTTGCCCCAGATTAACTGAGAATAGATTAAAAGATCTACCCCAGAGTATTTTACTTGGTAGTGATTATTTTTCTATTTTTCCATTTTTCATTTTGTTATTATTTTCAATTTATATAAACATTTAAATATTAAGGTGATTATTCAGTAGTTTGGTGAAAAGAGGTGACAGGTTAGGTTAGTGGTACAGGGTACCAAATTGAGATGTAAGAAATAAATCATCAGAAGGAGAGTAGTTAATAGTTGGTTACTACAACTTTTAGCTGAAAAATAACAAATCTCATTTTTTAAAAATGGTTTATTCAAGTATTATGCGTTGGAATTGTGTTATTTTTCCTCAAAATGATTAAGGGAAAGTGTTTCCTATTAAGCTCTTTGTAGAACAAAAAATCCCCCATGATRCAAACTAATGTTTTAGTGATTTCAATTATTATTCCCAAGCAAAAAGTTAAGACTAATTTGGCTCATTAAATACATCAATTTTAGATTGGTTCAAACAAARCACAATGAAGAATTAAATCTGTTGCGAAATACAGCTGCCATAGACAACTCTCAAACAGCTATCAAAGGGGCTATGCACATTATGTAACAAGAGACTCTAATRTTGATCTGTCCAAGGCTCCTTAAGTAGAATAATAGTCTTTCTATTTACTTTAGAGGTTTCATGCTTCCAAGTCACACATCAGTGACATATTTCAGTCAAAGCCAATTAATAATTTTTATGGAATATATTTAGAAGCTCTTCAGCSTTAAAAAAAGTAAACAGTATTCAAAATAGCAGTTTGCTATTGCTATTTGCTCAAATGTTACCACAAAAAATTCTTGTAAGCTTTAATCTTTCATCAGAACACAATGTTTCTGCTAAGACCTGGCAATAAAACATCACTGAAAAGTGAGAACTAGCAAAGCAGAAGAAGTGGGAATAAAAAGAACAAGCCTTGAAATATACCCTATAGAATTTTGGAAAGGAKAAGAAAAAAAGTCAAGTTTCCTTAATATATTGAAATTCAATTCTCTCGAGATGTTTTGAAAATCTATGCTCACTCATTTCACATACATTTCAACAGTTTAACACTTTTCTCCCAGATGCCATCATCCATCATAGCTTTTACAAAAGTTAGGGATCTACTCCAACACAAACTGTATTTTAAACTCAGTGGAAACTCATAGATTAAGGTAAGTTTGGCAKAAAAACTTCCCTGAAAAGTGATTTATATTTCCTTCAGAGCTATGAAACATGAAAACATACTTCAACATTGATAATTAATAGGTAACCAATTTCAAAAGAATTTTTGCAAAAAGACTTGTGATTACATTAGACACAGATTTTGGAAATAAAAGACCTRAACCAAATCTTGACCTCACTGAAGAATTCCTGCCCAAGTTGGGCAGTCAATCTCACTCTGAATAACATTCAAGACATCTTTATTGCCACCATTTGCTTTGCCCCTTACTGCTGTTTAAGTCAACTAAAAAGAATTTGCTTTTGCTGTGAATTATRTTAATAGATTGCCTCTCTCATTCCAAGTCCTATATATAGCATTTCACTAGTTTATGGTCATTTTTYTCTGATATGTAAAGTCATTCACAGGAAAGCATACAGAATCACATGACATCTATGTAATGATGTTGCATCATTTATGTACCGCTTGCCCCCGAAGTCAAAATATCTCAGCTCCTAAAGGAGTAATTATGCTATAGTTGATCTTGGAACAGTGATGTTGTGCACTATCTTCATTTCAGAACCACCATTTGATGGAGGTATCGCCTTAAAAGTGGTTTATTACAAATGAGACAACAGAGCTTTAAAATTGTTAATGCAAAACAAGTCATTTGATAGCTTTAGAGTGAAGAAACACTATTTTTTTCCTAATTACCTAATGGATTTTCTTGAATAACTTACAAACATTTAATGCACACTTCTATCATTAGCATAATACAATCATAATGTTCCCATTTAATTACAATTTATTTGCATGACTAATCATCAGTTTCAGTTTTTAAAATAATGGGAACAATTTACAAGTTAGATGTACTGCTTTCTGTATCTGCCTTTCAATTCATTAGTGTAAATACATAGCTGCTATTCTCRTTAGGTCTTATTCTTATAAAAATATTTTCTATCCCTTTTGCAACCTCTGCTATATTTCAGCAGAAAGGTCAGTGGACACCCACAGATGGTGCAAAAAGAACCACATCTACAGAAAAATTTATTCAAATACTGTTTTTTTTTTCCCCAATAAGAATGTTTATGCCACTAATTCTCAGTTACTGGCATCAGTCCAGTAAAACTGAGTCATCTTATTTCTGATGGATATCAAGTGCATTTCAATTAACATGTTAAAAAAAATAAAGGACTCTCTAATTGAATACAAGGTTATTTCAATTAAATCCTTTTTCCCTTCATCACAAGAGTGAAAAATCAGAATGTACAGAAATGTCTAGGAGAAATCAAGGAAAAACTGCCATGATCTACCCTTCTGTACTTTTCATTCAAATTGTCATGCCCTCTACCCCTCCATGKAGGTGCATSTATTTTGTGTTAGTGTTATAAGATATTCRGTAAAGCCTGATTATTTTGCACATACTGTCCATGTCTGTTTCTATATGCAAACAAGTAAGGCTAGAACATATAGGTCTGTACATTCATCCCATTTGCCCTCCCTGTCAGTGTCCTCTCTCTCTCTCTCCTACATACTCATTCTCTATTTTTCTCCATCTATATTTGTGTCTTTCAATACTTTCACAGTAAACTGTGCTTACCTTGCTCACTGCAGCATTAACTTTTTAATCCTAGAGAATGCTTTGAGTATTAGCACTACTGAGCACATGCAATCAGGTTAGTTCTCTTGGTCAATCTGACYATGTCCGAGACATCATCAAGGTCTGAGAGCCCAGTGAAGAGGGAGCAGGGTGGCTTGCTAACCCAGCACACTTGTGGGGCTGGACACCATGCTGGTAGCTCCATGAAAGGGTGCTCAGCATCACCCATGCAATGGGACAGGAACCAAGAAAACATCAGTCAAGAAATAAGTCTTTTGTTTTAAAAACAGGAGTGAAGTCTACTCATAGCCAAACTTTACCATGGTGATCAGGGATGGAAAGAATGACATTTTATTCACTTTTCCAAAAACTAACGCAACCCATAAAGGATGAGTTAGCATGGTATCGTGAAATGGCAACAAAATGCTCTATTGGTAATAGACTTGTACCCAACCCTAAGTCTGTACTCAAACTATTTGCTAAAGCAGTGACTCCAAAACCTAACACAAGAATCCAATTGCTATTCAGGAAGCTTCTGAGACCTACAGTAGGACAAAGCCATGAATCTACCACATGATTTTAAAACTATTTTTGAAAAACCCAAATGTTAGTTGATAATGAAAACTGTTCCCACTAGAAAATATAAATTCAATATTCACTCTTTCAAGTCCTTATGTTATAAATATGCCTTTCCTACTAAAGGTGAATACATAATTATTTATAGATAAAAAGATGAAAAACTAAGCTATTTAAATGTCTGAAATGTTTACACCATTGGYAATTTCATGTTTTCTGTTGTGAATTGCTTATTCCCACAACAGAGGTTGCAGTATTACAGAACATCTTGGCAAAACACATGCTCCAACAGAAATCCAGAATATGTCCAAATTGAAACTACTAGCATTTATAATAAATCTGCCCATTCAATACTACTTCTGTAGAGGAATAACTGTCTCTGCTTGAATATCAGCCCTCAAAAAACTTTAATCAACTTCAGAAAGTTAGCATAAAATTGTTTCTCTAGAGTCTTCTCATTGGTAGCAAGTTTTCTCAGACTGCTCAAACTGGGGCATTTCTTCATGGATGRTTTCTTCCCTAGGAAGACTTTAATTATTGTGCCTAAGTGACATGAAAGTACAAGCAGATCTGTTCTCCTTTGCTACTGACCTTTGCTCTCAGTCACCAACATAATTTGGTAGCTTTTCCCCCATGTAGATTCATATCAAAGAAAAGGTGCTTTAGAACGTCTGTCTCTCTCCCCTGCTCCTTTTGCGAGGAGAAGGAAGAGAAGGGGGGAGGCATGCTATATTGATATATTACTCTAAATATTTTGAGCTAAATTACTAATAGCTCAGAAAATTAAAAACAACTGAACAAACACCTCCTCTAAATGAGGGATACCAAATACCAATATACATGTAAGAATACTAGAGAYGATATACTCCGCCTGCAGAGCAGAGTATATAATGGAGACTGGGAAGGGAGGAGGGAGTGTCAAACAGAAGAGGAAATGATGGCAAATGGTTGATCTCTTAGGTATACATTAACAAACCAATATGTTTCTTCCAGATTCTGCAGGATACTACCTTCTGTTGCCATAGGTTGTGATAAAGCAAAATATCTCATTTTTGATCTGATTGCAGCCAGTATCTTCCTGAGTTTATAGTCAAAACAGAACAAAACACTGGACTCGCACAACACTTTAGGTTAGAAGGCACAACTGGATATTCAACCTCCTGTTCAAAGTATGGCCAACTTCAAAACTGGAACACATTGCTCAAGGCCTTGTCCTGCCARCTTCCAAAAAAATCTATAGAGATGCCACAGCCTGAGGAAACTATTCTAGTTCCTAACAAGTGTCACTGCAAAATAATGATGCGGACTATACATTCTCATCTTGGACATACTCTGTGAAGTCTAATGACAGTGTTTYGGAAGTGTCTGCTTTACATCAGCTATTCCAGGGCTCATTATTTTACTGGGATAGATAAAAGTATGATTAAGTGTGAAGTCTGTAGCAGCTGGAAATAAAAACTGCTGTAGAAGATAAAACAGAAAAAGGGCAGAAAAAYGCATCAAGAAGAGAGAGTACAATAGGAAAGTAAAAGTAACAGAGATCAGATATACCAGTGTCTGAAAGGACAAATTATGTTAACAACGTATTTTATAGAGTAAGAGGAAATGGCAGCTGAAATGTGTCCTACCTAGCAGCCAAATYGTATTTTTAATTATTGTGCAAATTACCTACTGTGCAAAACCTATTGTAAACCCATGTTTAAGTGTGTATCTCTACAGAGATTGTTTTTACCTAGATAATTCTCTGACTGATAGAAGGTCCTTTCCCAATGCATGGTGGCTCATCTAAGTGTCTTGACTTCTCCAGTGACAAACATGAACTTTTATAACTAYAAGACCTAATCTTGGATCACACATTTTTAATCATTTGACCCTAAACCCTTATCTTTAGCCTTTAGGAAGGAATAGGGTATTTTTAAGTCTCTGCCCCTAGAAATTGTGATTTGCAACAGTRAACACAGCCATGTAGCAGCTACTCTTTCCGAGTACACGTAGCATCTGCAACATACTCTGTCCCAGATGAGTAAACATCTCGATACATTTGATATAACTCTAATTTTCTGACTGCTTAGGAACAGCAAATCAAACTGTTTATCATGTTCGCCATCATGCTATTGACTGATACATGCTTTGCTTTATTTAGCTTCAAAAGATAAGGACATTCTACACATACAAAACTTAGCTTCCCCCATTTTCCCTTTTWTAAAATATATAATCTAATCATGAAGATTAGTAATATAATTTTTAAATGTGCTATTTGCAAGAAATGGTAGTAGAAAATCATTGCTGTAGTATAATGGCTTTTTCCCTTTAAGAAAAATGTCTGCAGTTCAATAAAATAAGCCGTTTTTTGAAGATTATTGAAATACCAAATTCCAAAATAAATCTACATGCACCACGACAGGGCTTTGCATTAGCACAGAGCCACAGGTTCTAGCCAATCTTTGACTTTTTGCTGAAATTGCCTTTCATGTAGCCGCTAGGCACTGCATTTCCACAACCTGTGGTTCCGGCTAGTTTGTCACAACCACAAGAGGCAATTTGCACATTATTTTTCTCCTCCTGACTTCAGTCTCAGACACAGCTATAAACACTAAGGGCAGGACAAAAATAATGAAGATAATAGGTGTTTGGATTAAAAGGAAAGGATTAATTTGATTCAAAAAGAGTCTTTTTGTTCCTAGTTTTTCCTCTCTGCCCTCTGCTCACAGCCATCTCTCCTCTTTTTTCAAGGTACAACATTATAGCTACAACAAGGAGGAGGAGAGAATTACAACGTAAGTGTTTTACTAGCATTACTAAACCATGCAGGCTGCAAATTCAAGTCATCAAYTTGTCAGTAATGGCATTTAAGGTGAAATCTCAACTCTAAGAATAGAAAATATCTGTGACAGACATTAAATATGTGCTGATTACTAGCTGAGTATTTACATATCCCTTCTGGTTGTTGATCTGGAAGGGAAAATGAGATGAAAAAAAGGAAGGCGGGAGAAAGGCGGGGAGGGAGGAGAAAGGAAGTTGGCATAAATCCATCTCCAACAGAAATCTCAGCATCACTACATGAGGGACCAAGAGCGCTTGAAAACAGAGCACTCATGCACATCAGTAGGAGGGCTATTCACACAAAAAAAAGATTCATAATGCTTCTGTTCATTCAAATATGAAAGAAAGTTCAAATAGCACTTTCCTTCATGCAAAATACATAAGGCAATGATAACTTTCAATAATATTGATCAAAAATGATCAAGTAATAATTCAGAACTATAATTGTCTTTGTTGGTTTACCTTGTAATAGCCTAAGAGTAGGGCTACAAAACAGCCAAAATTTGATTCAAAACAATAAGACGATGCTCAGTAATTAACTATYGGATAGTAAAAATGAACCAATTGAAAAGTACAAAGAAGAGTGCACAAAATAATTCAGGCTTAGCATTTAGATTTTAAAATTCTGAAACAAATCCACACATACTTTTTTTTCTGTTACATGATTCCAAACTTAAAATTAAACACATTAGAGAAATAAATAAATAAATAAGTTTGGAGACTGTGTCTCTTTGCCAAATTGTACAGGCAGGAGGTAGAAGAAAATTAATCCCTAAACTTGAACAAATAGACTTTAAAAAAATTTTTTTTTTTTATATTGCATTCAGTATAAGAACAGTAAAAGCATGAAGAATACGAGACAAACACCCTGATTTAAAAGAGCAAAATACAAAGGAGTTGATAATGTTCTATGACAGCTAGCAGACTGATTCTTGGGAAAATTGAATGYGGTCCATGGACTATTTCTACTGTACACTCTCCTTCTGAGAGCTCAGCTTGGCCACATGCACAAAGCCTGCTGTCACAAACTGCTGGTGCTCTATCARTTTTGAAAAGAGCCAACAAAAGCCCCTCACCAGAAAGACTTCCACCTCTAAAATTGCTGCCAAAGAAAACCATTCTTTAAAGTGACTGCTCRTTGTCCCTGTCAATGATGATAGTAGAGAGTCATGTTCTAAGATGATGTCAGGTACGTTGCTACCGCACTACAGTTCTTACAAAGTCCTCCTGCACATTTCAGATGAGAGCTGGGCTTCTACAAATTGCTCCATCTTTGCCATTTTACCACAGAGAGATTTTGAAAAACCTCAAAAGCATGCAGTCATTCCTTTTATTTTCTTTTACTTTCTGCTTTAATTAATCCTCTAAAACTCCAGCACTTTCGTGTTGATTTTTGTCTTGTCCTCCTTTCCTTCTGCATCCATTGCTGATTTCTGCCAACAGTGTATACCTGCTCTGAAATGAGAGGCATCACTACGTAACATGCAGACCTGTTCAAGCAGACTGTATTCTTTTTAGTTCAACAGTGTAATGCAACAGTAATGAATGTTATATTCAGACACTTGCACCACACTGGGGTATGTTCTGTGTCTTTCCTTATACCCTAATAGCTAATATAGTTAACTGAATTAAAAATGGCTTAGCTATGCCTATTGAATTTAAATTGCCTGCTTGATTGTAGAACATACCGTATCTGTGAAGATGGGGATGGGGTGGGGGGAGTTAAAAAAAGAGTATGTGTCCAGATGTGGCATTATAAAACCATATGTAAAAATATGACTTCCTGCTTGGAATCACTTAGAATTAGCTATAGTTACACATCTCCTTCCTTCTTTCCTTCTATGACACAAAGACAAGTGCTGCCCATCTCAGTGACATCAGTTCCAGCTGCCAAAACTCCCATTCTTTTCTTGAATTTCAATATTTCGAAATTTTCCAAAGAATAATA
>PTEX01000275.1:716661-830011 GCA_003342815.1 Eudromia elegans | reverse complement strand
AAAAAAAAAAATCAAGTTCTACCAGTGTCTGTCATTCACAAACAATTTGCTGGCAGAACTGTGCTCAGACAGCAATTAATCTATTAAATATGCTTCACCCACCCAAGGTACAATAATTACATTGAGCACAAATATCTATGAGAATAGATACAGATACTTTTTATTATTACTTTTATTATTACAAATTATATTTTCTCCTTATCAAAGTTTTAAAAAAAGTAACACAAAAAAGAAGAGAAACTATTGTGGTATGAAAATTAAATACTCCGAATAGAAAATAAGACTAAAGAAGTGGGCTTAGAAAAAATAGATATTTAGAGAATTAAATATACTTCTTTTTACCTGGCACACTCATTTTCAAGGAATCTGTTTCGTTTTTACTGGAGAGTTAAAGCAAAGATAAAATGGGAGAGRTTCTTGTTTATTTTCTTTCTAAACACCATCATGCATGTCCTTYTTTCGATATATTAATTTTCCTCACAGCATGGTATTTGGTATGCCCATTTACATTCTAACTCCGAAGTGCATTCAGACTTGATTTCAGCATGTGAATAATATAATATATTTCCCTGTGTCTACTTAAGCAAAGAAAAATAAAAAATAAAAGCCTCTCTACAGGACTGTGATGAGAAACTAATACTAGTTATATTGTCGAAAATTAGGTTTAACTATTTAGCTGTATAGTAGCCAGAGCTAAGGCTTAGAGTTTCATTTCGGTTTTCCTGGTCTTGAAGTAAATATGGAATTACAATAGAAAAAATAAAGGAAAAAAAATCTCGTGACATATAAGCACAACAACAATTGGYAAACACAACCTATCCCCCTTTTCCACTAGTAAGTCAGAAGACAAAAGGCACCGATGCTACAAGGAATCTTTGCTAGAGCTCAGGGACTACAWCATCTTAATCCTGCACCTGCACAACACTTGTTCAGTGACATGCATGACCCCAGGGCTTAGTGCAGCCTCACAGCTTATTGCCCAGTCCTTCTCCCTTTCCTTTCTTCACCAAGAAAGGGAGCACATACCCAGGACAGCAGAAGCAGAGGCGCTTCCTCTGTGTTGAAGTCCAAACCAAGGACATTTCCAGCCACAGCACKATTCTGCTCTCACGCACTTTGCCTCTCTGGGTCCACCAAAACAGGTACATKGCACTAGGTTTACTTAAACCTCATTCTCCATGTTTTGTATGGTGTCAACAGGGATATTCTTCACAAATCTCAGAATAATTGAAGACTCTCATATATGTATGTATCCTACCAGTGTGCATGGACTATCTGCAAAACTTCACACTTTAATCACTTTTCCTTCATTGTCTGTAGTCATGAGAAAAATGAACAGTAAAAAGGAGAAAAATCTTAACTATGAGCATCTAAGTGACTATGTAAATTATTTCTCTGTAGAGCCACATAATATATCACATAAGTCCTAACAAAAGTGTAAGAAATTAGTTACATTTGGAGAAATCTACTTTAAATGCTATTTCACATGATAGCAATGATCTGTTATTTGGAAATCTGAAATCAACCACATAGTAATGCATTCAT
The DNA here is from genome assembly GCA_003342815.1 of Eudromia elegans. Taxonomy (NCBI): domain Eukaryota; kingdom Metazoa; phylum Chordata; class Aves; order Tinamiformes; family Tinamidae; genus Eudromia; species Eudromia elegans. The sequence goes on along the minus strand of PTEX01000275.1, from coordinate 828,466 downwards.
GGAACTATTTTTATCACGACTTAAGTATCTTTACTGGTTCAAAACAGATTTTGCACTGGATGCACAAACCCTAATTGAAAAGTCTGGCAAAAATCTCAAAAAATCCAGCGGTCCAGACATCATATGAAGTACTTGGCAGTTGTCCAGCCAATCTTGTTTCCTTATGTGGAATGACATATTTATCAAACATGGCACATGCATTTTGCAGCAGTGCTATAAAAAATGATCTTCTCTATTTGTTTTGTCTAAGCAGCTTCAGTATACACAGAATTAAAGGTTGAGAGGATAATCTAACCATGTATTGTTTTGCCTCAGAAATGACAAGCGAAAATCAAAGCAGATTCTGATAAGAAATGAAAGCAAAATATATATAYAGTCTGAAAAAAATGTAGTTTTTGTATATACATATATATAAATGTACTCTCTATATAGTGTATTTTGTGTATATATACATATACACAAATATAGTGTGTGTGTATATATGTATATATATATGTATATATATGTGTATATATACACACACAGTATTTTTAACTGCACAGGTTGAAATTACCAATCACATAAGGAAAGGACAGAAAAGTTCAAAAGTAGAAAATCCTGCTCACAAGATTATCTTCAAGCCAGACACACACCTGCTGAAATTTTGATGCTTACACCAAAGATGAACTTGAACTATGTCCCCTAAGAAGCTTTTAAGAGAAATGATTTCCCACTTTCCCTAATATCTCTAAAATTTGTACAATAATAGGCATCCACAGAAGTTTTGATTTCATCCAGTCAATATTTCATGCTTGATTTATAGCTAGTGAATATCAGTAATAGAGTRCAAGATCCCTCAGGCAAGCACTAAATGCTCATCAATTTTAGTCAATGTAGCTAAGGCTCAATTACCTTGTTCAGAATATTGAGGTCCTTGTCTGCATACATGTGGGGCAAAAAAAGATGTTAATGTGTATATGTTTCTCTTACCAGTAAGTATTAAAGACACTGAGATGCAGCCTCTSGCAAAAGAGATTTGAATTCAAACCCTTAGATGTTTGCTATCATGATTACTCAGTAAATTGTGCAAAAATTCATGAGAAAGAGKAATGTTCGGATAAATTGTATTCTATACTTGATAATGGGTTGTACAAATAAGCACACATATTTCTCTAGTTCAGTCTCAAGCTTTCAAAGTTCTTCCAGRGATCATATGTCTATAAGAATCCCATGTTCCAAACTCAGTTGTTTCACAAGTTTCCTATTAAACAAACAGTTACCTTGYGAAAATCTTTAAAGTCACCTGGTCCAATATTTATTACCTGTTCTTTTACAAAGCATACAAAACATGTTGATCAAGGCCCTGACACATTTAAATACAAAACCTCAATATGCAAGGTTTAATAATCCTGAGTTTAATCCTTAAACTCAGGATTTCTCCCAAGGGCTATATAGAGCCATAATAATTAGTTCAGGCTTACCTATCTTTTTCTTATTTATCAAGTATTTAACAAAGGAAAAAATCATGACCTACATATTAAAGTTTAGATAAACGCAAATGGTAAAGGAACTAGTGTCAATTATCATTTTAGATACGGACTCAGGAGTTTAGCTTATATTTGTAATTTGGAGCACGAACTAAAACAAAATAAACTAGGTTAGAGCAAAGAGTGGTGTCAACATAAGAAAAAAAAAAATCTTTGTTTTATATAATTTGCTCAATAAATTACCTTAAACTATTGAAGCTGTATGTTCAGAACAAAAAGTGTAACCAATGACACATGTAGAAACAGAAAATGGCAATGTTTCAAAATAATCTATCATTTGCTGTTCATATGCATCAATATCATTCAAACACAGGAACAGGAAAGCTGTCTGGGAAACAAACAGAAAAGATTCTATTTAGCAATATATCTTCTGCAGAAAATCTGCCTTTTTGGGGGGGAGATTTGTCAGCTAAATTAGTAAGATGGGGTCTGTCTCTTCTCCAAAGTAACTACTGAKAGGACAAGAGAAAATGGCCTCAAACTGCACCAGGGCAGGTTCAGCTTAGATACTAGGAAAAATTTCTACATGGAAGGAGGGGTGAAGCATTCAAACAGGCGGCCTAAAGAAGCGGTGGAGTCCCCATCCCTGGCAGTGTCCAAGAAATGTGTAGACAAGGTGCTTAGGGACATGGTTTGGCAGACATGATGGTGAYGGGTTTACAGTWGAACTTGATGATCTCAAAGGTCTTTTCCAACCATACGATTCTATGACTCTAGGAGAGATGACAGGAGAGCAGAAGCTGAGTACGTACTGAAGAGACTGTAAAAGTGTAAGTCAGACAACAGCTGCTYCTTCACTGCTTCATAAAGTTTACAGTCAGTAAGCAAGTCAGTCCATTGAAGGCTACAGAATCACCCCAAATATTTACAACAGAAATACTCCATGGGTGACGAAGATGACTTCATTGCATTTCACATCTGTAGAGTTCTACAGAAATRATTTCTCATGTGGTAAGAGAGAAAATAATTAGGTTTTCTAATAACTGAGCACTGGAACGTACAATAAAGCTTGCTTAACTGCCAAAATATGCAGACCTTGCTTTTGGAGTGGTTAGATGATGCGCTGCAAAGCTGACTACTGTTAAACTGGGAGGGGGAAAAAAAAAAAAAAAAAAAAAAGGACTGCCTGTGTAAAAATGCAGACAGAATAGTGCAGAATAGTGGATGATTGATTCTGAGCTACCAAGCTTGAAGCAATCTAAAAAGGTTTCACTTTGAGTGCCAGTGATAAATCATGCTGAATGTGGCCTGGGCTTTCAATCTGCATGCATGGGAGAGTGTGCATTCCCTGTTCTGCACAGCCTGTGCTTCTCCACAGAGATGCAGCCTCAGACATGAAGAGAAAATCAAACTGAACCTTGCCAGATGTATATCTTCTGACTGTGCAAGCAGACACCACATGGTATCTTGAGGCAGGTAAGGCTCATTCTTATACCTAGGGAATGCGAGGAAAAACAAAACCGTCTAGAAGAACCAGGTGTCTCTCATACGCTCACATAACTTGTGCTGCCCTACACTATGCAGAGGCAAAACACTCGCTCCAGGCCAGTACAAATAGGAGTAGTTACACAGCATGTATTACACTTTTTTTAACACCAAAAGTACAGTCCCTGAAAGTACGTAATTAAGATGTCAAACCTGATAAGATGACAGTTGTATACACATGGAACAATATTGAACAATAGAAAATCTCTTCCAAGTCAACTCTCCCAGCTTTGTACCTGTATGGTTCCAAATAACAGAAAAATTCTGCAGGTTAAGGGGAAAGCCAGAGATTTCCTAAACCACTGAAACATCACAAGAGAGATGATAAATASATCTGTGACAAGGAATAACAATATGACTTAGATGAGAGAAGTTAAATGATAGACACCAAAAGAACAGGACACATCACAAAATATCACTGAAGGATCCCAAGAAGAAAAGACAGGAGATGAAAGCTCCCAGCACAGGAGGTCATCTTGAGAAATGGAGCACATGAACCGTGGCAGAGAAACACAACGCAACGGTGTCAGGAGCAGACTGAGAAACGCAAAGCTCACAGMGACTGGTGAAGCTGTAAAACACCTGGAGGGGGGCTCAGGCGACAGCCCCCAGCTTAGCAGCAGCAGCAGGAGCTGAGCGAGATTGCTTGGTACGATTTGCATCACCCGCTGCTGCGGCAAACGCTGGGGAAGGGAAGCCTGCAGGGGAATCCTGGCAGGCCAATCCGGGTCACAGCAGGGTTTCTAATGACTTCCATTCATTTCAGTGATAAAGCAGCAGCCAAGGACAAGCTTGAAGGACAATAGGGTCTCACTGAATCTCCTATGGAGCTGACTATCATTTTCATCATGGAAAGAGAGGAAACATGCACAAGAAAAAGATCCTTGAATCATTCAGCAGTGTTTCCATCCTCCAAGTGTTACATCCTCCAAGTTTTATCTGCCAAGTCGTACAGTGTGACATAGCTTTGATTTACTTTTCAATAACTATTATTACTTTTTTTAAAGCGTAGATTATTTTTTTAACAACAACTAAAAGGGGGTGCATGACATAGGCAAGATACAATTAAAAGACACAGTAGTGATCAAAATGAAGCTCCTTGAAGCTGAAATTAACTGGCTGAGCTAATGTATAAAGCACCCAAGGCAAATATTTTCAAAATGCTGCTCACAGGGGTAATAGAACCAAAAGAATATATCTCAAAATGCACTTTAAAAAGAGCTAAGAGATAAAATGCTTCTAATGTTATGACTGTTTCTTTCAATTACAGTTTTATAGACTCTCTCTCAGAATACAGTCTTAATAAAGCAGATAGAGAAGAAAAAAAAAAGACAAAACAAAAAAAGAGACAAAAGAAATACCTTTTTCTGTAAAAAGTTCATTATGGTATTTTGTTACTTTGTTATTCAGAAGCTATTCTCTGTAGAAATAATGAGTTCTTCATGTCACATCTTCATCAAATTGAATTAAACTCTTTTCTGCAAATGCAGTTTTTCACATTAAATCTACTCACAGAAAACACGAGTGAAGAGTTTTACTAGTAATGCAAATCAGTTATAATGCAGTTTGCCAAACTCAGCGTACATGTGTCAGCTGCCACAGATAATCCTCATTCACGAATATTTTCAWTGCTATATTGACACTGGCACATTACATTACTATCTAATGTTCAGGATCTGTACCATTAATTTTACTTTTGTGAAACAGTGTTGCCAGCTGCAGAAAGTAAACCACTCAGCCTCCTAGGGTGAACACAGAGACCAAAGCAGCATCTGGGAAAACAATCAAGCTAGAAACTAAAGGCCAAGAGATGGGTTGGACCAAGGTTTATGGTGTAAATATGAGGCAAAGAATAGACAGCGGAATGAACTGAAGTCCAAATTAGTCTGTCTGAACTGCAGCAATTCCTTGAGCTCTGTGCTAATGGATTTGACACAAGGTAGGAAGCAGCTCTAATAGGAAACAAAGTAGAAGCTAGGAAATGCTGTAATATATTCCTCAACAGGCAGTAAATTTTACATCATCAGAAGTATTTTGTAACACAACAGCAAGACTGTACTTTTGCTGAGGTTGGAGAGCCCAGTACTGGCACATCTGAAATAACCAGGGAACACCTCAGCACAGGTAAATGGGCTCACAGTAAAAAACATAGATCTGTAGAATGAAAAAGGAGAACGCAAGAAGGAAGAATGGAACTTACTACTTTAGGAACTTTTGGAGGTATGAGATAAAACATCAGAAACCTAAAGAAAGACTTTAATCCTGTGTCCCAAAGAATGGACCAAGATTACTGCAGTCTTTGAGTCCTTCAGAAGATCCTCACCATTCAGTGCTATGCTACCTTGCACGTTTATTTAATGACTTATAATCCACTTGTTCACGTGCATGTACTCTACATAAATCCAAGTTAAATGCAAACTAGCTTGAGGTGCTACTTCAGCTATTATAACCTGTTCTTGGTACTTGCCTCATCATTGTAGAATTGGATGCTCTAAACTACTGTTACACAGACTCAGGTCAAATTTGTATTCTGCATTCCAAGAAACTGCTACTTGCTGAACCTTGACTTTAGAAAGATAAAGAACATAATTTTGGTACCTCTCCTTTAAATTGGTGCTTTAATTTATACCATAAACAGAAACTTGTTGGGAGAACTGACAGATCATTCTGTCATTTAAACTTCAGTAAGAATTCTTATAAAAGACCAGTTATAACCAACTGCACAGTTCACCCTCCATCTGTGCCTTTTCTATATTAAACATTGCCAGTTTCACATAGATGTCAAAGTCATCTATTAAAATGAAGATTTCTTTATTCATGTCTGAGGTGGACTTTTTTACCTCTTCTTTCCATACCTCTTCTTTTCAGGTTCATGTGCCCTAAATTCATCAAACTGGTTCTGCTCTTTTCCACTTCAAAACATTTCCTTACAGTCATCGATGAAGTTATTAGGATTCCTTTTGGAGGGACTTAAATGAACTAATTGCTCTCTACATCTATCTGATGGGGATGAATAAGGCCAAAATTGTTTGTGTTACTTGTTCTCCATTTCATGACTCTGGACTAGTTTATTAAAACTGTATTTAAGATCAGAATATACTATTTACTCTGCTTTCTTAARGTATAAATGATTTTATACTTTGCTATAGTTGTGGGATTCTATTTATAAAATGTCATGATATTTCATTACTGCCTCCTTAAGTTCTTTATCTACTGCTAGGAGGAAAAGAAAAGCTGGGGTTTTTTGTTTGATTGTTTTAGGAAATTTTAAATACTACATTAATCTAAAATGCCTGTGCTTCCTTGATGTAAAGTTTCTTTCAGTCTATTCCAGCAAGTCACTCTACCTGACAAAATTTTGTAATAACACTGTTGCTACTCAGGTTTCTATTAATTATACTGAGAGTTCTTCATAGAAAGCATCACAGAAGGRTAAGACATTACCAAAGCGTATTAGACTGAATCTTCCTCTAGGCATGCCATTTCTATTATGATGCAGCAAGACATGTTATACTTTCTGTTCTTGCTTCTATAAATTCCCAAGTTCTCCTAAAAAAATGTTTTAAAAGAAAATCTCGAGGCTCAGGTCCTCATAAAAATAACAGTTGTATTTTATTTTCTCTTTATCAGACAGTCGAAAATGCAATGCGGCCCCATCTTCGGAGATAGTAGGTTAACTTTTATAAATGAATAATCAAACCTCACAGATAGAGATTATATTTGCTATTTCACYATTTAAAAAAAAAAATACTACAGAAAGTTCACTACATCCAAAGAGCAAAGACTAGATATATTTTAAGAGAAAACATTTTGGGGTACAAAAAGTCCCCAGYGAGCCTGAAAAGGCTTTCCAAATAAGCAGTGTCATAGTTCAGTAAAAACTCAGTAAGGCAAAAAAGTACTGGCCAGGGACAGGTGGAAATGACCGAGTTTAATCATCTGCCAAATTTTCAGGCTAAGAAGCAGGAGCACCAAAATAGCATCAGAACACGCCGCATGTCCTCTAATTACTGTCTAAAGGCCAACATTTTTCCAGAGTCCCTTGAGGTGTTTCCCTGCACTTCTCTTTGCTACCRCTCCATCAGCAAGTGGTTCTCTGGCAGAGCACCGTGCAAACGAAGCTAAAAAGAGAAAGATCAGGAGTGCTCCTGCTGTACAGAGTAAATTAAGTCAAGAAGATATTGATGAGATTACTAATTTATTTAGCACATACTTTGAATTCAGAAGAGGGATAAAATTTCATCTGCCACCATTCATCAGTTACAGGCTGCCTAGGGCAATGARCCCACTGCTAGTTTGTTCTTCATTCTCCTTGGTTTTGCCCAAATTAGCTCTGTAAAGCTTTTGTTTTAATTTTTTTTTTCTCTCTTGTCCTGTGTTTCAATTGTGCCCAAACAATTTAAAACATAAATGTTCAGGTTCTTGGCAGTCAAGGAACTGTCACTGCTCAACCTTTAAAATGACAGATGTCAAGTCTCTGTAGGTAGAATCAGGCTTGCCGTACTTGCCTCTCCCCAATCCTGCCATCATATTTCAGCTCTACAACTCCCTGCTCTCTGTGTAGAAAATCCTTTATGAAAAATTGTTAAATTCTCACCAACAGATGGTCTTATTGACTGCTCAGAAAGCCCTTTTGAAGGGGAGRAGAGAAGCACAGCAAGCTTAAATTGGCTAGTCCCTCCTTATYCCAAGATTTTACATTTCATCAGGTGTGCTGGAAGTAACTGAAGTGCTGAAGAAATACTTATCAAAACTATGTTTCTGTGGACAGATTTTTTTAAAGTGTATATATATATATAATTTAAGCATCCCTTCTCAGTTTGTAATGCTTTAGTACTTATATTTTAAAATAAAGAGTGATCTTTATGCCTGCACCCAGAAATTCTCYGGGTGAAGTCTGGAGCACAGTCACCTCCACATTTTTTAAAAGTATGCTTTCAATGACACTTGTCCCTATTTATTTATTTATTTTAGGGACAGCTTTATGAGAGAAAAAAACAGATATCTGGAAATAAATTTCATTTGTTCATTTAGAAATTATTACAGAAAATATACCCAGTTTTACTCAAGAACTCTAATTTTAGTTCTCAACTCTCCGACATTAAGTTACAATTACAGGCAAACCACTCAATCCATCTGCTGAATCTGCACAGTAAAAGACTGTTTCAAATGAAAGAGAAAACATTCCTCTCCTTTATTAGCTGTAAGAGAGTCAGCTAACTGTAGGCTAGGCAGACTACAGTCAGGTGCCAACAGCCGGGTGATACAAGCCTTCTTATCTACCCATCGAGTCAGAACATTAAAACCTCTTTCATTCAACCCGTCAGTCACTGTAAGCAATACTCTAGATTAATAAACATCTTACAACAGAAGTCTCGGATCCTGCAAACATACATGCTTAATCTGTACCTGATGCAGGTTAAACTTCTCAGGACAAGCACAGTGTCAAGTTCGTAGAAGTCCTGATCTTGGTGGTTGTATTCAGTGCTCTCTCTCTACCAGTATTATCAATTATCATGCAAAGTTTAGCCTAAGATCTTCAGGCACAATTCTTGCACACAACTTTACATGGCTATAGCAGTATTACTATTTTGGTAGATTTAGTCTTTCTGGAATTATCATGAATATTTACTCAATGATATTTAACTATTACCATTGAGCTGAAAAAAAGACGACATGCTCTATTTCAACACAAAAATGATTAAAATTTAATTCTTCTCCTTCTTCCCAGGATAATAAACGTTATTTTGCATTTGACAAGACCTCAGGCTAGTTCAGTGGTTGCCTTTRTACGTGCCCACAACTGGGAGAACAGAAGCTTTTCCTGATTGTTTTCTCTCCCAGTGCTTGAACTGCTGAGGTGGGACCACTTCCAGTTTGGCAAACAGACAGAAGGCAAGCATCTGTACAGAGCCCCAGAGCAGATGCACTGTTGAATGTAAACTGATACCAAAAAAGCAATAAATAATAAAAATATTAAAACCTTCAGATTAAGTACTCTTACACCTGCCAAGGTTTTTATTTATGTATAAATGGCATGTTTAATGGGCTGCACTAACATAATTAATTTATCATCATTATAAAAGTACATTGCCTTTCTAGAGCCATTTTTTATCCTTTTTTTTATTTTTTAATATGGGTAAATGCACATTTTCAGCAGACTTTTCCATTCCTACTCGCAATAAGGAATTTTTTTCTTTGTTTAGGATATTATCCTCCAAAATCCTAAAAAGAAGCAAAAGCAGTTCTTCATAATCTCATATCCCATTACTAAAGTTAGCTTTTTTTTTTCAGTAAGTATGTGATTAGGAGGACAAAAATGAAAATGTCACTTTGTCTTTTCATTGCAAGCAGTAGAAAAGTCCAGTAGCTCAGACAACTTGATAGGCTCCAATCCTACTTTTAAAAACATTTAATTCAACTAGATTTCATGCGTGCATTCTCTCTAGATAGATTTCTCTCATTAAATTAAATAACCACAAACATAAATCTCAACATAATCTTCTCCCTGAACTTTACTATCCATAAAGCATAYGGAGTCATCTTTGCCAGAAAGAAACTCAGTCATTTTTACACTCCCTGCGTGAATAAAGGGAATTACTTCAGACCGGCTGACAGGAGGAATCACCAAAACAACAATATCTCTCTTGCTATTATTGAATCCTATCAGAAYACCAAGTTTTTAAACAGCTACAGAAAAGGTACACAAACTTATCTTTACTTTCATACCTGTAGATAAACAAATTCTCTTCCCATTAGCACCAAAAGCCATATTTGGTTAGAGGGGACTCTAACATCATGACCATCATCAACATCTCACAGTTTATCTCTTTCCATTCATATTCCTGTACCAAGGAGGCTATGGCTGCTAGAGCTGCAAAATTGGTTTCCTAGCATAAATCCTTTTTCCTGTTGTGTACCTGCACATGCAAATCACCTACCTATCGTTTTATCCTTTTCACCAGATTTGTGGCAGAAAACAAAAGGGGAAGAATAATATCAGAACAAGAGCGGAATTGCAATAGGTGAGGAAAGTTGCAGCATTCACTTCAGTTGTGGAGTCAGTAAAACCACAGGTYGGGGTTAGTTACAGCTCGTGGAGAAAGGACATCCAGAAAAACATAAAGAGTAGGAAAAGACTGAAAAAAGGAAGGMGTGCAGAAAAACACTAAGAGGTTTGAAGATAGTACCTGAAGAAGGCTAGGAAAATACTCAAAGCAGTGGAGCACTTCAGCAATATATCAAATTTGGAAGACAGCTGGAAGGCACTGTGAGAACCCACAGTGACAGACTCCTCAATGGGGTCAGCCCTTTTATTACCAGCTCTAATGGGCTGCCTTTCTTCATGATAGGATCATCAAAGTTGATTTCCTTTGGGTTTTACCACTAGATTCCTGAAGAAGACTGAAATTCTTAAGTCCATAAGAAATTCTATGGAAGTTTATCCAGATTTTTTGAGATCACAGACAGTTATAAAGACTCATTATTGCCACATAACTGGAAGCATTGTTAGGATACTATTACTTTATATACTTTATTTGTGTGTGTGTGTGTGTATATATATATATAAATAAATAAAAAGCATCATTTCATCTGTAAAAAAAATTAGAGAAMTCTTTTGTTCCTCTCTTCTGTGGTTCCCAAAGTGAAGCATCACCACTATTCCAAGTTGGACATATAGAAAAGAAAGTTTTTCTCTTTATAAGGATGTTGTACCAAAGTCCTGTGGGCATATAGAAAGAAAGTAGTAATAAACAAAGATTTCTCTTCTCAGATTCATCAATTAACAAATCACAGGAGGTTGTCACTTTGCAAAAATGGGAAARATAAAAGAACTTTCCAATGTCTTGTCTGGAGATTAATCCTTCTGCTTAATCAAACCCATATGAATACATACTATTTGTCCTGTCAACAAGGCTACACTCAATAAGACTAAGGCACTTACAAATTTGAGAACTCCTAACCCAGATTTCTGAAATGCCACAAACTGCCTTCTCCAGAAGTAGCAGTCGGGATAACTTAGGGTTTGAAGCAGCACTGACTTTAAAGAGAGGYTTTTATAGCATTGGGCATTCTGAAGGAGAGGTGGAATTGTTCATATCTTGCAGAAGGAATGTGCAATAGGAAATCTGTCCCCTATGTACAGAAAGCTGATACCTCAAAAGGACTGTCAGTAGTATCTAAATGGAAATAAATAAATAAAWAAAAATTACTTTCCTTTGGGTTCAGGACCCTGGATAGAGGCTGTAGCCAGAGAACAAAACTGTCTATGAACATGTAGCTCTCTTTCTTGAAAGAGCAGAACAAAAGTAGGGAAAACAAGTAGGAAGACAGCAGACACCCATCTCCTAGGTAACTCTGCATTTAACTRCTAGGCTTATTCAAGAAGGATAATGTATTTCTTGCAGATTCACCCTCTGAAYCCAAGAAATTCGCACTCCCTCCTGCATAACAAGACAGCCTCTTGGTGAGAGGCTTTATGGTCAAGATTCATGAAGATCAAAAAATACAGATCTGAGCATGTCTAAGCCAGGAAGGACGTGCAATCTAGGGCTTACCAGCTGGGAAAATTACCTAACCATCATTACACAAATGAGCTGGTCCTCAAGCTGTCTTGKTTTTTTTGTTTGTTTTTGTTTTTAATAACTTATAGCTTATTATTGTATTATGCTAGCTTTAAATCCTCTATCCTGATCAGACCTCAGAGGGTATTTTGCCAGGCATAAACTTACYTCTGCTCAAACCAGAACACATCTGCTCGTATGCAGAGAACCAGAGCAGCGACTTCCCAAGACAAATCTCTTGATTTTGAGGTACATTTCTGTTGAGGCATGGGGCTTTAAAAACACATTTTAAGACTCAAGTGCTTAAATTTTACCTGTTTCAGGCAGAAATCCTTTGTTTGATCTGCTCCACGTGAACAAAAATATATGAATCATTGCCCTAGTTGATAACTAGGTGTTGTGCATTGTGGCTAAGTGCCTTATAGACTGCTTTTAAGTCTAGTATTTATCTTTTCTTTTTGTTGCCTTGCTTAAGTTTCCTTTCTTCCCATCCAATTTTCTGTGGACTAGAGTATGCCTTCATTTATTTTGCTGCAGATTTTTTCAATCCTCTATAAGTTTTTCAAAGCTAAAAGAGGAAAGCAGAATTTATTTTCAGCTAYATGGAGCTTCATCTTGTCATTCATTTCAAGATGGGATAATCAGCAATGTTTTTTGCTCAAGGATACAGTTTCAAATGAAGCAGGACAGCATGCACACATTATAAAAAATTAAATACAGGTGGTATCTATGTGCATATAAAATGTTGTAATTCAGTCTATAATTTTCAAAACGTAATTGTAGATTGCATTGCATTTGTCAAACTATTGAAACTAATTGCTTTCTTTCCACATTGAAAATAATGGTATCAAGAATTGAAAGAATGAGGATGACATTTATTTGAAATTATTTTCTTTCTAGTAGTTATTTTATACTGAATTGGCAAGATCTTAAGATTAAAAAAAARGAGARAAAGGATTTTATATACTRTTAGAYTAGTTAGCTAAAATACTTTTAACCATATGGAGTAAAATCAACTCCAGTAGCATACAACATACAAATTTCTGTATATAGTTATTTCTACAATGTTAGCTTATAGATAATGCACCATTCTCTAAAATGAAATAACTGTCAGAACTAAAATCCAAGAAAAGATAAATGCTAAGAACAGTAGYGCAGAAAATATGGTCAAGCTCCAATTGAAAAGGCTTTCTAGATTATTTTTCTTGGCAGCATCTGCTTGCTATTCTGTCCCATGAAATTCAGAGAAAGAGAAAAAAAGTTTCAGGAAAAACCTCTAGTTCTGCTTCTGCTCTTACGCCTTTAGGGAAACACTGCATRATTGTGTTCAAAACATGTTTATTCTGTATCACAATCCCTTTTGCTACCCTARATATTTTACCTCTCACATAGACCACTGACATGTAGTCTTTAAATACAAAATCACATACAATTTTTATTATGTCCCCAAATCATTTAGTGTACAGAAAACAGATTCACAATCCACACACCCATTATTATGGCTATATATTAGGATGCCTCAAAGTTGGTCTGTTTCATTCTRTAACCAAACCAGCATTGTTTCTAATGTTATACAAGTGTGTGTGTGTGTATATATATATACAAAAGATATATATACATATATTTATAAAAGTGTACACACATGCATATATGTGTATTTTAATTTACATTTCTCATATTGAAATGAAATGGATTTTTCCCATTATTTTCATGAACATTTTACATATTTTTTCTCACCACTTACAGAGGAATTACTTTTACTTTTAATCAGCTATTGAAGTTTTACAATTATAATTCTACATTCCTCACACACAATACTGGAGTCCTCTGTCCATTTTTAAAAAAGAATTCCTTTTGAGTAATTTACAGGAACTGCTGGAGATAGCCATCTTACAAAAAATAAACCAAGCATKATTTGAAAGTAAAAAATAAGAAAGAAAAAAGAAATCTCAGTTTTTATCATTTCACCCAGCCTGAGGTTTCAGARGAAGGAAAGTCTTTTTTAATTGCAGCTTAGAAATCAAGTACTTTGCAATGGAATTGAAAGAAACTCTGAATCAAACTATTACCTAAATTTCTGTAGCAGGTCAGCATTTGATTTTGCCTTTTATTRCTTGCAGTATGCCAAGATTAACTGAAGAAGCTTAAAAAGACGACTTTTGAATTAAATATTAAAATGCATAACAGTCCAAACTGTGTTTCAGCACTGCTTCGTCATTTTAATATTTAATTCAGCACCAGCACTGGCCACAGGAATTTCAGTTCACTGTGGAAATAAGCCTGGACCATGGCTARTTGCAGCATGGCTGCGCTCATCCCTGTGCAAGGGGAAGCCATGAACTTCACTGCAAGGTGGACACGAAGTCTCCTGTTCATACCTTGCAAATGCCTACAGCAAGCTGCAGGAAAAGATGGGAGAAATGCTAGTTTTGGGGGCTAATGCGTAAGAGGGCAAGTGCTCTTTGGTTGATTTTATTGCGTAGACTCAATCTCCCTAGGCATTTTTGCTCTCCCTTACTTTCTATGCTTTCTTTTTTCCCTCCTTATCCCTAAATCCCTACAGGAGGGAAGTCCCTCGAATCTCTTCCTTATATAAGTCCTGTATAAGTTTGGGTGAGTCAGTCTTGGCCTCTGCTTTGATCATATGCAGCACCCAAGGGCAAGCAGACACCCCATCTTGCAAGGTAAGCCAGCCTCAGGGCCGGAAGCATTGCAGCCATRTCAGCATGATGGGTTAGCTTGCCCAAGGCACAGCACCATGGGGATGTGGCCATAATGTTTGCAGACTCTAACAGCATCTCCACTGTGTACTTCATAGTTATATCTAAAATCTTCCCATTACTCCTCATCATCACACGTACTTTCATATTGCACTTTATGATTAATATTTATGATTTATTAATTCCTATATCACCCACTTGGTTTTTCAAGACTGCTCTTTTTTGTARCCTCAGTCTTCCTATCTTTTCTGACTTCACTGTTATATGTCTCTTTTCATTTTTCTCTTCCTTTATGACTTTCTTCCCTAGTCCATTCTCTGTTCTCTTAGTATCTCCATTCTATTGCCATTTAATTTTTGCTGTTTTATTTCCTTACAGTATCTCTCTTCAACAGAGAGGAAAAAAAGAAAGAAAGAAAGAAAAAACCCAACACACACCAAGGCTGACCGCAGCTGTATTCCATGTATCAGATCTCAGTAATACTTTCCTGTGAGGCCTTAGTTTAATACATCTATCTCCACTCTCTCTCTGACAATAGAGCACCACCATGAAAAGTTCAGAGAAAGCAGGCTCTGAAAGTGTAAGGTCCTGCACATTCAATAACTGTGGACTGTTTTGCGGCTTGTTGAAGCAGGAAATTTAGAGGACGCTTATCTACCCTAGCAATTTCCATTCTACTTCTGCTAAAATGCATCTGCTATGTCTTCAATGCCCAGCAYTACAGCTATTCGGTAGACAGACGCCTTCTCCAGGTCGCTATGACTAGAGAACAACTGGCTGCAAAAGTACAAGCAGAAATAAGAATTGAAATGAATGAAAGAATGGCAGGTGTTGATGATGCTTAGTTCTCTGGTGAGCAAACAAGATCCCAGCACAAATACACAAAGTTTCTCAGCAACACACAGAAAACAAAGGACAGTAAAGCAGAGACTAAAGTAACTGGGAGATGACAGCAATAAGATAAGAACTGATTTGAAGCCCTGTGCCATCCAGACATGGAGTAAATTGGCCATGTTGCCTACACATTCCCATGGGTGGGACAAGGCAGACAGACAAAAGACGACAATCACTAGCAGAGTACAATTCAGTCACAACAGCAACCCATGAAACATATAGCAAGACCTATGTATCTGTTATTCCTGTACCTCTGTGCCTCCAAAAGCAATGCTGGACAAACTACTTCAACCCATAAGGCCTCACAGGTAAGACAGATTCCATGTGAACAAGTTAAACCATTTGGTTTAAAATAAAAACATCTAGCAATTCTATACACTCTCCCTTTGGGTTTTGTTATATTTGCCCAGCTTTGTTGTTGCAGTTTTGCAGCATCTGAAAGTGAAGGAACAATCTGAGACAATACTGCATTTTGGTCTCAGTGAAACACTGCAMTAGCGCACATGCTGCATTGCAACACCCACCTTCTCTCTCACAAAAAAAAATGAAATAGCACTTTGGGACTGATGCTGCCCATAACAAAACAGCTCATAAAAACATACATATATATATAYATATAAACATCTAAAAACCTCATTTTTCAGWTTTTTAATACTCAGATTCTCAAATGTACTCCCTGTTCAGATAAGGCAGACCGATTTGCAATATTTCAACATAGAAGAAAAATACAGTAATGATATGCACATTTAGGAGAGATTCCGAAACAATTTTCCAAACACTCAATTTGTTTTACAATAATTACAAAAAAAAAAACTTTCTTCTCTTCTTTCTCCAGTTCACTTTACACAAAACAATAGCAGTAATCTTCTGTAGAAACTATGCCCCCAAAATTTCAGCCATTTTGACTACACTGATGAAAAGGCTATATGCTTTAAAGACAGCAAGGCATACATCCGAAGGCAAGAATTTTACTCAAAACTGCTACGTATTCACAGCCATTGCTCCCCAAATCTTAGTCCCATTGCAGCAAAAAACAAAACCAGAATACCACTATCCAAAGGAAAATTAATTCCATTTGTTTTCATAACAGAAAGCTACAACAATCCATGGAACAGCACAATGAAAAACGAAGCCCAACTCTGAACATGGTTAAAGGGACCTATGTGAAAATGTGAAAATTTAGAGAATCTGAAATAATACAGATTCACGTGATTCTTGCTAGAGTCATAATGCAGTCAATATGCCATAGCATCAGCACAAGTGAATATGGTTGGCCAGCAACTGGATATCTCTTATCTTGCAATGACAAACTTGCTTCGAAGAGTTGTTCACATGGTAATATTCCTCCATGTGAATATTTTGGAGATTTTCCTTCAGTTTCTGTGGCTGATTTTAAATCTTACATCATGCTGAAAGAAAAGTTCAAAATGTCTCCAGCAGAAGTTTAAATATTTTAAAAACATTTACAGCTAGCAGTCAAAACTAATAGTCATCTTATTTAATGACAAAGCTACTTGGTAATTAACTCCATTTCTGTTTAGTAAGAACTATATTTGTGTTAAAAAGGATAAAAAAGACCCTAAGTGGACAGTTCTGCATGTAGGTAATTCACTAAATATAGTGACATTGGGATTGCTTTGCAATAGTCCTGAGAAATAAGACAACTTCCTTAACAACACTACAAAATAACACTAATTGCCACATGGAGTTCAGAGAGGAAGAGGTTTCTTATGTAAACATCCCAGCTGCTAGGTCATTACCATAACAGCACAACATACTGCAGAAATATGTGAAAATAAAGGAAACTTGTAAGCACAYACAGTAATACTAGAGTGTCTGGTAATCCCAGCATTCTCCCAGAAATGTGTGTAAAGACACAGCATGCATTACTATTTGAGGCAGTTGTGTACAAAAGATTTTATAACATCTTCCAAGAAGAGTGAGATTCTAGATTTAAGCTATCTGCTTGGAAAGTTCATTCCTAGGGTTGAGTTATTAAGTATTGGTTGAGTTTTTAAGTGTTTTTGAGACTGGAACAAAGACCCTAAATTAATACCAAAAGCTTGAAATGAAGCAAAAATAAATGAAAATTAAAAGGACACAAGAGGATAAAAAGAGGCATCATAGGCAATTACTCAGAACAGTAATGAATGAAGAAAATCATGAAGGGTCAAATATACATGGACCTCATATATATATATTTCTGAACCTTCTGCATATATGGACCCCCCAAGGACATAGGTAGAGAAAAGGATTGACCAAGATATATAACCAACAGTAACAGAACTACATAAAGAGATGGAAAATTTCACAGCACTAAAAGTAAGCTAGCACATCCTACTTCTTTCTAGTTTCTAAAATTATTGTTAACCAAATTATTTAATAAACACTGAAAATCAATATGCACACAGACCAATCCTGAATTTCCATGGTGTTAGTGTCACTACAACAATCCCCAGATAAAGTCTGCTTCCATATGTGTTGCTCAAGGGCAAGAGTCTCCACGCCAGGCACTCACAGTGCCAGACAGTCCAAAGAAAAAACTGCTAAATGGGATCTTCTCTTCCTCAAATGTGCAGTGCACATGAGAGTTTTAGATCTCATTGGGTTCTCTCCCTTTCTACAACAGCACAGAAGCTGGTATTTCTGAAGATAATATTTACAACACAGTTGATAAGGAATAGAATATCATTAAGATATTCTACACAAGAGATGCGACATTACCAAACTCCTTACATCTATCTCCCAGTAAGGAAGCTCTAGCTAAAGCACTGCACATGGGGATGCATTAGACTTTTTCTTTAACTGAAATATATATTCTAACTCACTGAGCATACAGCTTTAAAGAAGAGAATGTTCTTAATCCTATTTGCAATAAATGTCCCCTTTTGCTATGTCTGGTACATTTTTTCCTGAAATATCATTTGCATTTTTTCCAGCAAAAGAAATACTTAATATAAATACTGCTTGAAATTAGTCACCAAAAATATTCTTTCCAGTATAAAAATTACTAGATTCACAGAATAGGCAGTYCTTCAAAATGCTTCAAGAAATGGAGATGTGTTAGAAAATTTTATATAGATACATTGAATAAAGTGAAGATTAAAAGTATTTCTCTAACTTTTTTAAGTAGGAGCTCTCAGAAGTATCACTAGAAAAGCAAAGAAAAGTTGATGAGTACAGCCCAATACTGTAGTATTTATGCCCAGCCAGAGAGCACAATAACAAAAATGAAAACTTCAGGAACTGCTACAGCTAAAATACAACAAATTATGCACTATCTAGTAGCAAAACTTGAGATCAAGTTTGAGTTCTATAAGTTCTATAAGTTCACATACTTGTCTGCTCTCAGTTTAGGTAATAATAGCCAATATCACCAACAGATAACAAGAAATAGATTAAAGTATTTTACCAAGTATGCCTACAATGTCAGAAGCAGTAAGAAATAAAGGAAAAGGTCAAATCCAAATCTAAGCAGTATTTTTTTTTTATTTTTTACTGTCTATTATACTTATATTTATGAATATTAAATAKTTAGGTAAAATTTATTAGCTTTTTTACCAAATCTCAGTCTTTGATAATACTGATTATTTTTGTGTATATATATATATGCTGTGATGGCTACATAGCTGCAATCATCCCACACAAGTCATTCAGAGTTTTTAATTATTGAACATATTGTTGTCATTACGAAAGATCTGTCAGTAGTTTAAACTAGATGGATCTTATCCTGAAATGGATATAGCCTATTTAGAGCAGTGATTAAGAAAAGTCAGAGGAAGGTAGGGCTAGGAAAGGTCCCAAGAGCCACCTATCTGCCCTTCAGCAGATCACGATGTAGATCATCCCTGACACATGCCCACCTAACTTACTCTGTCCAGCATGAAATGAAGTCGTGTCCACAACCTAGAGTAGACAGTTYTGCTGTTTTACTAGCATTGCTATTAACACTGCTTTCTTCGTATGTGAGTAAAAACCTATAAATTATTCATATTTTCTTCTGGAGTATCAGGGTGTGAAGACTACCAAGTAATTCTTAGCATTTTATTAGGGATTTTTGCATCTCCCAAAAGGGCTTTATCATGTTTTCTCTCTTTAAAMTAATTAAATCAGAATTCTTTCAGCATTTTCAGTGTTTTCTAAACTTTCACCCCACAGACACTCTTCACTTCTCCCATACTGTCCTTCAAGACTGTTTGAAACATTGCAGACTATTCAAGTCGAGGTTTTCAAGCATATCAGAGAATAATAATTATTAACCCCAAGGTTTTATAATAAGCACAACTGTGCTGCCTCACTTCAGAACAAGATCTGTCATTTTCCCCCTGCTTCTGAAGGAAGGTTTATCTGATCTTTCCCTCGTTCTGGACATGTGTCCATGTTCTGGACAGGCTGGCCATAACGTGCAAGGCCTAGGACTCTCTACTATAGTAGTACCAATTAGCTAGTTATTCATATCTTCTCCTTTTACTTTTTTTTGTCTCTAATTTTTAATGATTTTAGATCAGGTCACCTTTCCATTAAAAAGAGCTTTTCCCGATTCTTTCTTAAAGTACTTAAAATATTCCTAAGCCAACGAAATGAAGGGGTGTTACAAAAACACAACTATTATCAAAATTGAACTTGAAAACCTTTCATAGAGCTGCACCACGGAAACCCTTATGGAAGCCTACCAAAATTCCCTTTCCACCTAACAGAAAAACACAGAAAGCAGGTCAGGAACTGGGAGCAGATGGGTCAACAACTTTCACACACATTTTATAACTTTTTTTTTCCCACCCAGTTAGAAGTTCTGTAGTCTTTTTGATGATATCACTTTAAGACAGTATCAAATTCCTTTGCAGAGCTTTGCAGATCCTTTGCAGATCACAAACAGCTTTTCCTCTATCCACTAGATGATTATTTTCCATTGAAGAGACTAAGCAGACTATTTTGTGGAATTTCGTCTCATCGAATTCATCTTGTGGCTTTCTTCTTATTTAATTATCCTCTAGGTCCTATAAATTGATTCAAAATTCATTTAGGGTTTTCCCCTGCATCTCCAGTACTGCCTATTGTCTTCATTTTTTCCTCACCCTTAAACTACATTTACTATTGTACTGTTTGCTTTTCAGTCCCCTAGGACCTAACCTGCTCCCTAACATTTCTCAAAAGCAATGGCTAATGATTCAAAAAGTGCCTCTTGAGTTCATTAAGTCCTTTAGAAATAAAATTTTCTTTAGAGTTTGCTGATTAAAAAGGCATCCAAGTTATTGAAAGAGTCTTTAACCTATCCCCCTTAATGTATTCCGGTCTGTGCCTTTCTTAAAAATGAATGTAACAGATACAAAGCCATGATTTATCTTTAGTCTGAAAGCCAGAACAAAGACATTAATGCTTTTCCAACAATGAATAACTTGCTGTGTTTCTCACATTTTCCATGTATGCATTAGAACTTTTTCATGTTCCTTGCCAGCAAAACATTTACATACTAGCTTTTGTGGGTTTTTTTTCTGTTTGCTCATACTAATTATCATTGTTCTTAGTTATTCTTCCTTTCACATACAATCCTAATGGGAGAAAAATTATCCATGAGCACTTAAGAACTAATGGAAGTATTTTCTGAATCACTAGTGATTACATTTGAAAAATGGCGGAGGAGAAGCAAACTGTCAGGAACTCAAAAAAACGCATAAAAAATATATTGAAAATCTAACTGAGAAATAAGGACAACAGCTAGTACTGGGAAAATACCAATACAAATCTGTCCATATCCCTTCTTATGCACCAGGAGAGTTTGCTACTCTTCTTTTTACATAGYTTCTTAACATATTATAGAAAGTATGAAGAAAAAGCTTTATTACTTAGGAGATTTTCCCCAAAGACCCTGGCAACCAATTCCTCAAGCTTGATTTTCCCCAAGTTCATTATCTTTGCTCTGCTACTTTTATATATTTCTTTCTGTGGGGTTGTGAACATTATCATCTCATGAACAATTTCAGTAAATTAATTGGTCACTTTAGATTCTCCACGCATTCTCCCTATGGAGTGAGAATTTAAAATAGTCACATTCTGTACCTCCTCCACTTTCTRAAACAAAAGAAAAGCTGTCAGTGAAGCTTTGCAATGCCATTCAGACCTGTCATACTGTTTTTCCTCAATAATTGAAGTCTACCATTATCCTGAGCTTCTGTTTCTCGGACACCTATTTAAATTTTTCAAAGACATATGACAAGTATGTGAAATYCTTGTTCTTCTCATGCTTAATTGCTGACATCGTGTATTTGAACAAGGTTGAAAAATAGGACATGATCTCGATGAGACTCCGAATAGAGAAAATGACAAAACCTAATTTTTCCACCGTTACACATGTTGATCACTGTCATTGCTCACAGAGTAAACACTATGTTAGTACATTACTCTAGCTTTACATTAAATGAAAAAAAAGAGGGAGGAGTGAGAGGACTGCTATATCTCTGATCAAAAAAATGAAACAGTATCAAGAACAAACACCACCAAAACTTAAACAACAATAAAGCTTGACTTTACATTTCTTAATCAGTCTCTTCTGGTTGCAGTGGTGTAATTCACATTCAAAGACTGGAAAATCTTAATAATTTATTCATACTAAATATGAAATTTAAACTGGTTAGATTAAATTTTTTTAATAAAATACAAAACCAGAATGTGAGTATATGCGGATAGAGTTGAATAACTAAGTTAATTAACTCTACCAGTATTTACATAAGAGTATGCAGCAGCACAATTAGCAAATACTTGTAACAAACAATGTTTAATTAACAATTTTAATTGGGGAAATACCAGTATACACCGGAGAATTCAAAAGCAAGTTTTTCTTCAGTGTGACTCTACTCTCATGAAAATAAAACACAAGAGAAAAAAAGAGAGAGCAGCTAGGGACAGGAATGATATATATAAAATCAGATACAAGAGAGAATAAATAGTCCCAGTCAGTGAGCAGTACTGAYATCTGAAGAGCAGGACTGAGCTGCAGGTATCACTAGAGGTGGCTAGTTGACAAAGTGAAGAGATAGCAGTAGAAGGGTACATACTTCACAGTTCATGTGGGACACTTATCATGAAGCCATGTCTATGCACCCCGGGCACTCGGGACAACTCTGCTTTACCACAGCATTTGTTAACACTTCCAGAGAATCCGCATAGCCCACGGCATATGAAAACGACCCAGCTTCACCTGGTATCTTTTTTTCCTATAGAATATTCTATCACAGTCATCCCAAATTCAACATTTTATTATGGTATTTTATTTAGGGAATTAGCAAATGCCATCCCTATAATCAAGATGCCAAGAACTTTGTTAACCTCACCATTAGTATCCACAACTGGTGGCATAATAATGTACCATGGACTCTACCTCCCGACTACAGTAGCTACATAGCCTTGTCTTCTGCCACAGTGAGACACTACCCTGCATGAAGAGTCTGCATACAGAGCAAATTCAAGCATCTCAAAAGTGCACATGTACAGACCTAGAACTACACTTTCTTCTCAAGCTCTTGCTGACAGACAGCAGACAAGAATAGATATTCATTGCTGACAGGATATTTAATCTGATAAACAGTCAGTTCCCAGTTGTCCTCTTGCCTAAGGGCCTCAGTTACTTGGGAAAGGGCAAGTATTTTCTAGCAATGAATACTGCTAACAAAAATAATGCACCCATGCATGCATCTTCGGCAGATGAGACTCTCTAGTTACATAACAAGAAATATATGCCTCKCCTCATCAAGAGGAACCGAAGGTACACCACAAAAGCTGCATGCTACCCACCCAGCCTGTATGAAAGAACGCGAAGCATCAGGAGTGACTTAAGTGAAAAGTTTTGGTCTAGAAATAGCTCACAGACTTATAGCTGATCATCCCTCCTCTCCATATACAACAATATATTAAAACAATTTTAATGAGACATTTCTTCAAAGTGCCCCCTGACATATAGTAAATTCCTATTACAAAATGTTAATTGGATCCTGGAAGTCAGTAGGGTCAAGATTATATGAATAAAAGCTTAARCAGAGATGACAGCAAAAGGAAACTCTGTACATGCACCGATCAGAGACCAAAGGCCTTGTGATTGCATTTCAAGCACAGGGTGAGATTCTGTATTATCTCAGAAATTCAGTCTTCATATTTTATTAGTGTTTTAAAGCCAAGACAGACAATAATACCAGAATGCTTTAAGGCAATTCTAATAAATTAGCAATAGCATTTTGAARAGTGAAGTTCATTTTCATTTTGTCATACTTTAAATAAGTTTTTAGCTATTTTTGTATTAGGTACTGGAATGGAGAACTAAAAAATGCACATAGGAATTAGAAATCTCAAAGTTATGTAACTAACAGTTTATCTGGAGATTAACCCCAGTTTGATATTTCTGCTCCTTCACATAGTAATTAGAGAAAATTCATGACAGCACTCTCCAGAAGGTACTGTACACATTCAAGGAAAGAAGTCTACAAAATCTCTGTGGAATTTCACTTTATTTTTTGCAACTCTRACTAAGAAAGAAAATACAAATTGATGTTTTACTAATTGCTAATGAAACAGACTGGTGACACTGAACAGATAGTTCTCAATAATCATTTAAAAATAATATAATGTTAATGTCACAATACATGCTTAAGTCCTTTCCCCTCCTCCACCCCCAATTACTTAATTCCCTGACGCATTTCAGTTTTATATCAAAAAATTTAAATGCCCTTTTTATAGCCTTTTGATTTCTTCTGGAGCAATTGGTTTGCCAAATGCTTACAGTTCAAAGCAGGATCCTACCATCCACTGAGTGTTTATGGATCACTCGGTAAACAGCTGCCACAGAAAGTTCAAGATAGTCAAGACAGAAGATACCCATACCAATAGATTTCACAGAGCAGAGCCTGAGTCTGATCTGTTACATCCAATATGAACAGATTTGCTAATATCAGTTTTAACACCCAGTATTAAGTTACAAAACTGAAAATTATAACAGAATAATCACCTTTCTCGTCAATTCCTTGATTCTGAGTGACGGTACTAGCTGCGCCAACCACAGTCAAAGAAGTATCCCAAGCAAAAAGCTATGAAAGTTCCTTTTGGAGTCAATGTTGCCAAAGAATGGCAATTACAGAGACAAACTCCACTTGCAAACTGCGCTGGGAATAGAAAAGGCCTACAGAACTTGATCTTTCTCTCTTTTGTTCTTTGTGTGTCCTTAATATTTTATGATATATGCAAACAAGAGAAGCTCCCTCTCAACCTACTATATTTCAGAAGTTCTGATTTCCAGGCAAAATGTAACATATAGCCCATACACTTTCCAGTAGAGTATATGAAAGAGCAGAGTATAGAACACACAAAATTTGACACAGATGGCAAATAAGCCAGTATTACAGCATATAAGGCACACTCATACATAAATGTGTGCATATATATACACTTWTATATATATWTTTTTATATATATATAAAATATTTTTATGTATATAAGCCCATCATCACCCCTATATGTGAAGCTATATGTGAAGCAAACTTGAAAATACAGTATAGCACTTGGGACTTGCAAAAAGCTGTAAAAGTTGTGAAGGACAAGAACAGAACAGATAGTTTCCCTTTGAGAGTTTGGAGGCAAAAGGAAAAAAGGAAGGAGTTCAGCAAGGTGAAACAGCACGATACCGGTCTAGAGGAATCTTTAGCAGCATTGAACAAGTGTTGGGGAAAGGGCTGTTTGAACTATCTGAAGTAAATGAGCTTTTTCTGGTTTTCAGTCCTGGGCAGTAGAACAGACGACATGCAGAGCATAAAGTAGTGAGCTAATCCTCATTAAGAGCACACTCAAATGAGGGGCAAGGGAGCAAAGCAATTGCCTGAGAGTTTATAAACATCTTCCATAGGCTAATGAACCTATTGAAGCTTGTTGCATATGCCGAAGACAAAGGCCAAGTTTAACCTTTTTATTTTTATTTTTAATGGCTTAGAAGCAGAGATCATTACTATTCACAGCAATTTAAATAATAATAGGACTTATTTTAGCAAATATTTCCCTTGGAGATTCATATACACAGACTTGAGTTGCATGTGTATATTAAGGAAAAACACATCTATGAACCAACTGATTGACATCTGTGGCAGTCAACAACTTTTAATGACACAACCATTATAACTGGATTTTAACCTACGAAAAATAACCTAGTCCAATCCACAGCATGGAATATTCATGCTTCATGATAAAACATAATGCAGAGACCCCTGAAATCAGCAGACACACAAAATCACTAATTGTCATTAATGATTTGGAGACACATTTGTGGGAAGTTATATCCAGGCTAATAATACTTTGAGAGGCAATAGCATTTCTGACTTATTAGCCACTGGGCTGCATATTTCTATAACCCACGCAGGAGTAAACCCAAAGCCAGGCATCCTCAACACCCAAAACACAGGCAATTCCAATTGGCAAAATTAGCCCACAGAAAACAAGGGGCATCCAGGCCCTTTGTGTGCTGCTCTATTGCATTCAAAGCATGGTTCACGTGCAGACTGCCTTTTGAGCCTCAATTAAATACCATCTTATAATAAGGGACATATTAAGAGACTTGGCAGAATAAAACATTACCATTTCCAAGCAAATTTAAATAGCACAAGACAAATATAGAATCATATAGACTCAAACCACAGACATTCTGAGTAAGAAGAAAAAAAAAATAAATAAACCCCAGGACCACAAAAYGACATTGTGGGCATTACTACAATATTCTTGCATGTACACCTGCAAGGTATAGGCACACTCTTTCAATTTTGCTATTAAAACAAACCCTGGTAATAACATCCTAATTGTCAGCCTCTGCTCAGGCTTTAAGTTCTGAAAACTGATTATCTACTATAACCCTTACTCACAAAAGAGCTCCATGCTTTTCCCATKCTAACCCAGAGGTCAGCATGAGAGTTGGTGAATTTTATACGTATTTCATTTCTTCAATTTCTGCATTTAAGGGTGCACTATTGCCAGGTTCATAACAAAGGCAGCTATTCCAAAGTTACCCCATGGCTAAAGCCTCGTACGGCCAAAGATGGCTTATTGTTTCCTATGCTCCCTATTCCAGTCCCTCAGGTCTGGAAGGGGCAGAGGGCAAGGAAAGTCTGCAGCAGGAAATCAAATTACCTATCAAGTTGGAACTGAGTTTCAGCCTTAAAGCTGGACTGGAATGCAGTTCAGCAGATTAGCATCTGAATAAAAGAATGTTACCAGGAGAAAACTTCCTAAAGATCACCTAATTTCCTGTAGATAGTGTGGCTTGTTTTATCCTCCAAAATATCTCTACACTAAGGAAAGTCTCTACCACATTGGATGCTTTCCTTCATAGCAAAAGAGAGAAGAAATATTTCCTTACCAGGAAGGTCTGTTATGCTGCTAAAAAACTTCTTCTGTTGGACTACTTTGCCTCATTTTGCCATGTGTTATAGAGGGAACAGGACCCAACCTGTACAGCCCAGACAATTCCATTCATTACTGCATACTTAATGTTTTTTATTATTTTACTCACTACTCCTAGCAGTACTGAATGAGCTGATCCAAGAGCTAGCATGGTGAGGAGCCACTGCCCCATCATCTCCTTACACAGCACCGATAAGAAGGGCACTTAGAGAAAACAGCTATGGGCCCTGGATGCCACTGGATGACATTTAAAAAGCTAAATATGGAGCAGTGACAGAAGAATAGATATTTCTATTTTGCTTTGGTTTTGCTATGATTTAAATGAAAAATTTTGCTTAATCCTCCCTCCAGCCCAGATATTTTCTCATGTCTGCCAGTCACTTGAGGACAAGCAGCAAGGTGGGTGAACCACAGATAACCTCCACGAGTAATCAGCTTGAACATTTTTCTTCCACTCGCTGTTAAGTCTCTTCAGTCTTTCTTGAGGCCTGACATCAAGCATACTCAGAAGTTGTACTGCCCACATTGGTGCTTGCGTTATTTCAACAGCTGAATAAACACAAGCTCTTTCAGGTGCCTCTGAAAGGTCACTTTTACAGTGAATTCTGAAACTGCATGGCATACAAAGCAATTCATGGTTAGGCTGAAAGATTATCTATTTCCTCACCATTTCTAAGGCTCCCTGACAGGTTTTTTTTTAAAAAAGTAAATAAATAAATAGCATGTGTGGAAGCAGCAGTTATCATTCCCATTTTACCTGACAAGATCTGGTCTCTCTGAATGCTTAGGTGCAGTCCACACTCCCTTAAATCTTATTTTGGATGGCACTCAACACAAAAATATCCTTTTTTTTCCCTCTTTAGGTTTGTGATTTATGAAAATATTCATACATCTGTTTGCATACGTAGCATTTTCCAGAGATGTTCAACAATACTTTCTTGTATTGCTGGCACTTCCAGGCTTAATGGGCTGTATGCACTGCAGAATGCCTACCTATCGAACAATATTAATAAATTTTCAATGTTTCAACCAGACGTTGTACTAAAAAAAAAAAAAAAACCAAACCACTGATTTTAAAGGCTTGGATACCAGGTGAAAGTCTTATACATTACAAGCTTCAAATGAAAATCTGAAGCAAGCTTTGCAATGCGTTACTCACTTGTTTGTTTTCCTTCCCCTTTTGGTCTGCTCTGTATAAATTGCCCGGCATTCTGGGGACACAATTGCCGTGGGAGCAGTACTTATTTTTGCCCACTGGCACAAACAAAAAGAAACACATTTTCTTTCTTCCTTGYTCTGAAAGCATCTCATTTTTCTACCACAAACTCATGGCTGAATTTCTCTCTCATTCAGCACAGGACCACACCACCAAACAGTAGCAAGYGGCAAAGAGTGATAAAGTTAGGCCTACTTTGTCACCTTAACTATTTGACTCCAGATATAAAATTGCCAAAACGCAGGGGAAAATTGTAGACCATCCACCCGTTCAGGTGTGTTGATGTTCTTTTTGGAGTAGTCTGAGCACACTTATAATATGCCACTAGTTCAATATAGTAAATAGAAATAGGCCAGCTTGTATACTACATGTTAATAGAGAAAAAAAAAAAAGAGCTGTTTGCACACCAAACTTATTAAAATGCTAGTTAAATGATCAGCTACTTTACAACCTGTTTGATAGTTAGTCCAAATAAAATATGCAATGAAAAGTAATATAGATTATATCAATAACCTATCAGGCACAGAAATAACTATCGCATTGCATGCCATGTTCCTTTAAGACCTTGATTTCCATGTATTTTGATCCTCCCCATAATTTCACTGGTCATATACTTAAACCATTCTTTGATATACGAATCATTTTTGCTATAGATTTTTACAAAATCCAGCAGAACAGTTTTCATTAAYGACTGAAAGTCCCCAAGATGCCACTAGAACAAATACTTGTAACAACACTTGTGATTTATCCAGTGTACCATCATTCTTACGCTCTGCTATCATAACGTTTGTCTCAATGTATTCACTGACCAAGTAAATGCATCAGTATCAGCAAAGTATAACCATYAGTAAAAGCATCACAGTAAAAAACAGACCTTCAAGAACATCACGCCATTATCAACTGTTACTATCACATTTCAGTGTTCATTCATTGTTTCATTTTCATAAACCAACTGCTGTTCAGGACTGAAAAATAAATCAACAAAAAGCTCCACATTTTACCTCTTAGGAGACCACTTATCTCATGTGCTTTTCTATCCATCATGTAACATTCTTTTCCAATCTGTCCCTTTCTCTCCACAAAATTCTAAGAAATCAGGCAAATTGAATAGAGATGATCACACCACATTCATTTGTAATACCYGAGATATAGTCTCCGATACTTTCTTTGCATAATATTACATAAAGATTAATTTCCCCAGGAACAGAGAAGCTTCAAAGGTAGAAAAGCACACTGAACATCCTTAGGACGCAACAACYAATCTGCCTAGTCTAAGCTAATTGGCCATGTTCTCTCTCCCAGTGGAAAGGGCTGTCTCTGGGGGCAATTCACTATCTTAAATATGTTGGATAAGTCATTCCACAGCAGTGCCCTTCTATTTGTGCACCTAAGCTTGCTTAGGCTACCTTTTACATGCAAATTTTTAGATACCGAAAGAGTATAATTCTGTAATTTGTGGCACTACCCGTTTTCATTGGCATTTATTTTGGGTTCAAAATCCAGTTCTATTTACAATAACCTCAAACACCACGTTAATTTCAATCTCTGTAAAACCATCATTTAGTGAGGGCAAAACTGGAAATTTTAGGTTATCGRCCTTCCTCTTCCAGTGTGCCAATGAAGAAATCTGAAAGAAACTGCTCAGACCAATCACCTAAATTGAATATAAATATGCTAAACATTTTGCATTTTCTGTTGAATCAGAATATCTATTTAAGTGAAGTAGGAAATAGTCCTGTAAGTACACTGAATATTAAAATATGAAATATTTTATTAAGATTCTGATCTCATTTTAAGAAAGTGCTAATATAGCAGACATCTGTAGAAATAAAGCTTGATTTTGTCCAAATCACTGGCAAAAAGCTGCTAGGAGATAGATATATATATATATATATACACACACTAAAGTCATTTATCAGTGTCTGTCCCTAAACTGTTCCTTCCCGCAATTGCTCAGATAAAAAGTACAATTGAACAGAGAATCGTTTCTGGGCCTCTCTTACACTTAAGATAGGTATCTCAAAAGGATAAAGCCCTCTATTACTTCATTACCCAGATGAAAGTTTTCAAGGAACCTTTCACCCTCTTCAGAGAAGATGAATCTCCCAGTGGAATGTGCTTCTTTTGGCATTCCTCAAGAGCTTCCTTCCTTTCCGATATTTCTATTAACTTTCAAATCTCCTCCATCACAGCTGGCACTGTGCCACACACAGCATTCATGACTCTTATTAGAAGCACTYCTGGTTTGGATTCAAAAAGACACTGAAAACAAATACACCTCTCAACATTTATTAGTGCTGTTGATATTTGTTAAGGACATCATTCTTTTTGCAAGAAGCCATTGATGCTCATGCTGCAACAGGGAGTTTTTATTTTTAGGGCATCTTCCATTCCAAGACAGAAGTACCAAAAAAAAAAAAAAAATTTCAAAACATTTGCAACAGATGTTTAATGCTACTAACAAGGTAAAAGCAGCCACAGTTTATCATGTAGAAATATACATTAAAAATCAATGGAAATAGCATATAYTCTAGGAAGCCCACTAGATAGAAAAATCATAGAAAAGGCTGTTTTGAAGTTMGGCTGAAATTTCTGTAAGATTACTGTGGTATCCTGCACGTGTTTATAAGATCCCATGATGTTCCCATAAAGAGCGATGGCCCAGCAAAAATAAAGTCTCTGCCAAAAATTACATACACAGCCATCTTCAGAAAGAATCTGATACTGTCCAGGAGAGGAGGGGTTCACAACAAGTGGGGTTTTTTTGTCTTCATGACCTATATTTATACTGCTTAAACAGGAGGACACTTTAAACCTTCTTCAAGTAAGCTGATAGCACAGGRCAGATACATCCTGGGGAAAAGCAACTMTATTCTCAGATCAAGCTGTTACAGRTCCACAGTAAACCATAGTAAATACCTGGAAAGTAACAACAAGGCAGGAATCAATCAGTTTCCTCAGAGAGCAGAAATGACCAAGACTTTACAGGATGAACTACTAAGATTTCCTCCATGTCTTCCTACTGCATATTCTCCCCCTCACTCCTCTCATTGGAGAATTATCTACACCCTTCTCATTCTCCCGTGCTCTTCTGACTTGCTGTTGCCCCTGAACCTCCAGGTGACACAGAAGGGCTTGCTTCTTATTGCCACCCTCAAACACCACCTCTATTGAGGCACCATTACTAGCTAAAACCATAAGCCAAACCTAGCAGTCCATTAGCCAAGGTTAATGTACCTAGATTCCAACAACTCTGGATTCATTTATAGTTAAGTGTCAGTGCAGAAAACATGTTAAAACCCAAGAAGGATGCTTGACTATAAATGAAACTTAAATTGTTCCTGAACTATATTCTTCTCTCAAGTTATTTAAACAATGTACGTTTCTTGCAAAAAGGGAAACAGAAAAGAGAGAAATGTAGCAATACTGACTCTTATTTTATGGTGAATCATAAATCATTCCACTGTCAGCATTTCAAATAGTAAGAAGAGAGCACTGAACTAGTCAGTGTGTATCAAAAACCCTCCTGTCTCCGACGTCCAATTGTCATTGCTATTGTCAGGTCAGGGCAAGTCCCTGAAACAGACCCTTTCATAGAAAAGACTTTACTGGAAATTTGCTTTCCTACTACCTGCCACAGAGAATCAGCTGATGGCTCCGAGTGCTCAGGCACTCCGGCATGGCAGTTTTCAAAGGGCATTTTCAACCATGGAGCAATTAAAACTGCAAAACAAGTCCTTTTCAGTAATGCACACCAGATCAAGTTTTTCTGAGCGCATCTTGTAAGCAGCTGCAGCATCTGCAATGACATCTTTGGTGCCTCACTGCACTTAGTTTCTCACCTTTCTCACAAGAACCTTTGCTCCTCTCTAAAGCTGTATTCTATAAAAGTAACTGGGATATTTTTGGCAGTAAATGAAAGCTTCCATTTTAAGACATCTAACAGGCTCTCTAACAATAGCAAAATAAAACACTAAAAGTCCCTATGGCTACATATTCATTTAGTTTTTTACTTCATTACAATCATGGATATTTCTCAGCTGTTTTCATAAGAAAAGAGTACAGGCGTCACATTCTACCTCAGCTACTTCTATGATAGCACAATATAACATAAAGTTAGAAGTTTCCCCTGTCTTTAATTAAGATTTAAAGTGCTATACAGGTGCACCTAAACATTATTCTCTTCTTTCTCCAGAYTTATTGTATTCTGAATCACTAAATGACTGTCCCATCTAAATACCAAAACATCCTGTGGCAGGCACCTCTGTCTCAGCTATCTCACATCACATGKTTTTTTTATTGAACTTACCTTCTTATGTCTCTTGCACAAATTATTGCTGAAGTTGTTTCTAGGGCCTGCGGCAATTTTAACTGCATCTGCTGCTGCAGTCTGAAGTGGAAGCCTCCAAGGAAACAGACCTTCTCATAGAGAGTTTAATTTTGTGGTGTTTTGGATAAAATGGGTGAGGAAGTGAGTTGCAAGAAGTAATAAGTAGCAGTAAGGTGTAATAAGGGTACTTTAAGAGCTATCTGGGCAAACACTTGAGAAGATTGAACACCATCACTTTCTTGAGGAAAAGCTTGGAATTCAGTATCCCCTTTAGTTCCATCCACTCTGTCATAATAAAAAAAAATGACCTAACCTCACTCTTCCAGTTCAGGATTTTGAATTTTTAAAGCAGAAAACATATTTTATCAGAATTAAAATTTGTCAGAAACAGGGTATTTTGGGGCATATCCTAACATGATATTTTTACCTCCCTAAAGAGGTGGACTAAAAAAAAAAAAAAAAAAAAAAAAAAAAAAAAAAAGAAAACCTCTACCTACTCATTCTAACCAACCAACAAGGAAAACAAAGAAACAAAATCACTCCATTACCACTTAAAGACTTAAAGTCTCCAACTCAAAAAAATTGAGTGCATTGTAGTGATGACTAGCTAGAATATAAAGACTAAGACTATAACAACCAAAAATAAGCACACCAGCAATTGAATTTCAACAAGTTTCTCATACCCTTTTAAACATTTATGATTAGAATTCACTAAATTAATACAGCTTTGTTAATGCTCATCCTTTAGAGCTATCAAAGTATATGAAAAAATTCAAAACAAATATTTACTGAGAGATTATATAAGCCTGTATTTTAGTCAAAGGAATCTTCTTAAATAGAAGGAATACTGGCAGTGCTCTAAGAAGAAAACCACTACAGATGAAAGAATCTCAAAATTTAACCAGATTAAGTAATGCCAAACATTCCTGACATTTAGAAAGACCAAGAAGAAAAGAGAAAATCTGTATTTTCCAATACATGTTCCTAAACTAAGTAACATTTCATTACAGGAATCAGATAAGTCATTAAAAATCTACTAATAAAAATACTATTTTGCCCTTCTGGTTAATAGTCTCATTTTAGAATGAGATAAGATAATTAAAGGTTTTTAGCTTGAAATTAGAGTTCATTAAGACTAATACACTGACAAGTGACAACAAAACAGACCTTGCTTTCAAAAAGAGARTCTTAACAGAGATACTGCAACACTGGCAAGTAACTGTTAACAGTGAAAGTTGTTTACTTTTCAGCACATGAAATAGTTTTTTTGTCTTATTCAGTCTAACTATGAAAGCTGTAACTGCATGCTAAGTAGTGTCCAATGCCATCTTTTTCCTCCTGAAGTACTTCCATCAAATGAAATTACCAACTCTTCACATGATTTTCTTCAAAAAGTTATTAACCTTAGGGCAAGATGTGACAGTATCTGAGAGGTAAGTGGCTACATGCACCAGAATTGGCTCTGKGGGCTGAGGAAATTTACTACTCAATGTTCTTACAATTTTTTTGCTTACATATAGGCTGAACAAAACTCTTATTTGAGATTACTATTGACACATCATTTAAAAGGGAAGGGTGATGGATCAGACTTCAATAATTATAGAGATACCTGACTTCAATAAATAACAGGCAAATTTTATCCAGACTAATGTTAAAGTTAYTATTCAATCATGAGAGCTGCCTTTTCACTTGAAAATGACTATGGATCCCATGATAAATGAAACATCATGGGCAAGATCCATTAAACTTGACAAATTCAAGAGGAGTGCCATGAACACAACACAAATCAATATTTGATATTTATCATTTTGACAAAAAGTATTTWATGATAGACTGTGCAACAAAGGCTCGTGAGCACTCATGGCTTGATGTGGCTTTGTTCTTAAAAACATATTTGTATAACATCTCATCTTCACAATGTCATGTACAAAAAGGTAACCTTTGAGAGGCAAATCTAAATCACATGGCCTAACCTCAGCAGTGTCATGTCCGTCTATGCTATTCCTCATGCTTAATATCTTTTCAGTTTGGGTAAATAGCAGAGAGATCAGACCTCAGAGCATCTGCCGCCTATGATTCACATGGCAGACTGTATGAACTTTGCAAAGGGCAAGTCAAAGTCAAGCACTAACAGCATCTACTAGCAATGTTTTGCTGATGACTGTGAAGTACAAATAGCTTAGTCGCAGACAGTGTYCTTAATCATTCTCCCAAAAGTTCAAAGCACTTGGCAATTTATGGGCCAAGTTGTGACTGGCTTACCAGTACTATAAGGGCATATAAGCCCCAAAGGCTAAATAAACTAGCTTTGCTTTCAGCTTTGTGATCCTGAATCAAGTCAAGAGCAAGGGGTAACAGGCTAGGCTTAAGTGTGAAAGCTCATCAGGAGTTGAAGATTTTACATAGATAACTTCCCTCTGCACCAGTTGCCCCTTTCACTTCTCACCACTGTACCATTCTACAATAAACCTCAGGGTGGCTACTTTAGGCAGAGAATTGGCTAGAGGGATTCTCCCTTCCCARACAAGAGACAGGGGAAGGCTGGCCCAGTGGCCTGATGGGCAACTCCAGCTATGGCTCTTACCACCATCTCAGGCRCAGGGCCATCTCCAGCACACTGCAGTGCTCTGTTCACCACAGTTCCYCATCACTCAAAATCAAGCTGTTCAACAGCTCACTTCGGCAGAGTGACAGACACACACAGGACARCCACTGCTTTAGTCCTCATTAGTCTTCCTCCTTCCTCTCCAGCATGCAGAATGACCTACACCACTTAAGTACTTAAGAAAGCATGCAGTTARTTTTCCTCAGGGGAAAAAATTAAAAGGTCTACAAAAGTGCATGCACACATAGAAACCCAYCACCTACGTGTATTACAAATAGCCTGCTTGTTTGATGAAATTTCTTATACTTAGGCCAGGAGATAGAGTAGCTCAGCAGTTAAACTAGCATGTAGCTTCCCTCAGTGSATTCCCAGAGGTGACCACAGCCAGTTCAGACATCACGGAACTCGTTTGCAGTTTGGTCACCAGGGCTCTGTTGGCAGCAGTGARGAGCTCAAGAATTACCTGCCAAATACACACATAAAAGCTGGAAAGCTGGAACTAACCTTAATGGTGCCACAACCACACCAAAGCCCTTGGGTTATCAAGTCTAAAATGAGATTATGTAATTTTGACTGCTGTATAGCCTCACCATTAGGTTTGTGCATTTGTCACACAAAATACAGTTACCAGACTCCATATCAATACTGTACCAGCAGCGACTACTMAATAGCACCCTGGGTATGCAGAAAATATAACAGAACTAAAACATACGCAGAAACTTTCAAGGAAAAAAAAATGTATTTCTAATGATTATAGTACAGCATTGGCTGGAGGGATTTCAGCATTAAAAACTTTTTCCAGACCAAATTGATCTCTCTCTAGAGCTGTAAAACAATAAGCACAATTGGAATACTGCCAGATCACTCAAACRTCAGAAAAACAATTTCTCGACTCTGGCTTTTATTTTCAGCTAAAATTAGGTAAACAATCCACTGAAAGCAAAGTCTCTCATGACTAACCCTCCAATCAGAAAACCCTCMAGAGGCCATA
Organism: Eudromia elegans; assembly: GCA_003342815.1. NCBI lineage: Eukaryota > Metazoa > Chordata > Aves > Tinamiformes > Tinamidae > Eudromia > Eudromia elegans. The sequence goes on along the minus strand of PTEX01000275.1, from coordinate 792,711 downwards.
GCTTCACTGCAGAAAAAGGCATGCAACATTGCAGTGTTGAGGAAAACATCAGTATTTCTACAAGCTTCTTGAAGTTCTTTCAAATTTGGGCAAATACYGTCCTTGTCTAGTGCATATACTAACAGGAAAAATAATCTCAGAATCATCATAAATTAACACTTATACACATTTGGTTTTACATAAAATAACAAAAAATATTTCAAGAGTAAATATGCACAGTTACAGCAACAGTGCAAATGGTATTTACTGATTTTCACTGTAAAGAACTATCAGGTAAAATGGGATACTTTCCATTCATCAAGCAAGAGATGATAAGATGGACATCCAAGCCTGAATATGAGATYATCATCTTGATGTAGACAGCATGAGAAAAGTGCCCTTATGATGCACAGGTACAAAGAGGCTGAGACAAAAAGGCATTGGGGAACTGCACACAAGACTGGAGAGAGGGTCAAATGGGGCATCAGTGGATCAGTTCTGCCATCAATTTCTTTGCATTCAGAATTTTTCCAAGAAAATTTAGAGGGGAACAATATTTTTGCAGAAGAAGGGTATATGCTAAAGTACAGAAGAGTGAATTCAAAGACAAAACAAAGGCCAGGAAATAGCAAGAAAAAATAGATGGTTCATTACCAGCTTGAAATTAGGACATCTGTTGCAGGTTTTGTAGGTAGAATTATTGATAGTTCTTTCCTATTTCGACTAATTCCTGTTTTACAACTTTCTAGCAGACCAACTGATGTGAATTTACCTTTCTTCTAAGCTTTTCAGTTTGATCCAGGAAGCTTTACTCGATCTAGTAAACAGAGAAAGGATGTGGGAAAAGAAAGAAAAAAAAAAAAGGTATGCATGTTGGAGGGTGGRTTTGTCAAAGATTAAACTGACTTCTGCAGTCCACCTTAGATTTGGCAGTAGCAGGTAATATCACACAAGACAGAAAATCCGAGATTAAATTCKGAAAGTGCACACTAAGACATGCGTTTGGCAGCACTAAAAAATTTCGACCTAGAAGATGAGTTGAACATGAGCGGTGCTCTCTGTTGATATCCACACTGTTGTCAGAAGAGGCCAAAGGTTCTGTCGTGTAACTGTGCTCTGGCATTTGCTCAGCTAGATAATGAACTAAGCCCAGAAAGGACAAAATAAAGTAAACCACATATCTCTGCATGGACTCGGACTTACTGTCAGCCAACCTGTGGACCTGACAAACCATCTATCAGTAGGGATGCACCTGATGCCAGCTGTCACAGAGGATACGAATCATCTCGGAGCAGCTCAAGCATGGTGTAAACAAGCCAGGACAACTATTAATGGAGGAGTGGCCCATAAGGGCAATGAAAGGCCAACAGTCATTAGGTAGTGCATTTGTGACTTAACCTGGTAYGTATATGCGTACACTGCTATGTATATTCCTCTTTTAGTTCTTTTTATAGCTTAACTATTCTTTTAGCTTTAGCACATTATAGRTGGTTTGATGTTGCTTAGCATTGTCTGCTATCCACTACATTTGCAGAACTTATCTCTAGTAAGCTCTGCTACTTAGCAAACGATCTCTCAGGTTTAGTGGGACTAATCCCAGAATATGAAAGAATSCCAGACGCCCTTCTATTGGTGTGGCATACCTGCAAAATAAAAAACCCAATTGAATTCAGTCCAACTCAAGAATGGTTCCTTCATTATTTTCAAACATTACATTTAAAATGTGGTCAATCTCTACTCTAATATTGTTAATATAATTACTGCTTCATACCACTCGGATAGGTTGCTTCCTATGAACCTGCAAGCCTGATTGCTAACAGAATTCTGCTCCTTGCGGTAGTTCGCTACCCTACAGTTCCCTGAAGACACTCAAAACTAAAGTTTCCATTCCTCTGTCAAGATTATTGAACACTGATACTCACACATTCAAGCAGAAATTCTTAGAGTCTCAGTTGCTTCTTTTCAAACTTGAAATGTCTTAAATGGACCTAATTTTCTGAAACTCGTGCTCCTTCTTTCAGGGCACAGCACATCAGAAAAACAAAATTGCAAGATGCTTGGGTGCTGCACGGAGAAGAGCCAATTTCCTAAAGTGTTTGAAGCCTAAATAAAAAAGACAATCAGTCATCAGAGAAACAACAAAGGCAATTTAGGTGTGCAGTTAGCAATTGTTTCCTTTCTTTCTTCAGTATCAGTCCTCCATAGAACTGCTACTMAGTTTCACAAGACTATGAAACACTTTTCAGAACTGGGCTAGGAGAACAAAAAGGTGGATGAAAATAAAAATGATTCCCTTGAAGCTGCAAGATAAATAAAAAGTAACATTTTCAGGTATTTCCATTTCTGTATTGTGTTAATTAAAATGAAGCACCTGGAAATAATTGGGAAAAATAAACTGCTTTGCTAGAGTCAGTTATTCTAGCTTCAGAATTGAGAGGGAAATGCTGAAAGTATTTTATCTTAGTTGTGAACGGAGTATGTTTTTCCCCTCACAAATTTTGGAGCTTTTCATGGGATATGAAACAGAATAAACATTATTTACTATKGGTGGAACTCAGAGTGCTCTTCCCTTGAAATTCATTGACCTTGTAATGGGCTATATCCACCCAAATGTACCTGACCCTGTATTAAAGCAATAGAAATTTCTATTTCCCTCTCTCTTTCTTTTTTTGAGTAGAGGATGAAGACACTGCAGTGTTCTCGGAAGTTCTTAGAAGAACCAACCAACATTGAAGAAGCATCTTCAGTTTACCRGTAATTTGTTGCAGCTGGTAAACTCCACATATTATTATACCCGCTGTACACTTACCCTACAACACTCACTGATCTCAGATCCAGACACAGCACAGCAAGAGCTCCAAAGCACGACACCATTTTCTGCAGTTGAACTTAAGCACATGGTGCCTTGCTGAGTTGAAACCCCACAGTTAGATCCAAAGCACAAGTAGCMGTAAAAATAAAAGTCTCTGCTATCCACAGGCTCAGGAGTTCCTAAACTCACAGAGACACATTACAGAGCCCCTTTCAAAAATGGTCAAAACTTTGAGCTAAAAGCATTGACAATGTCCACTTTCTAAAATTATTCAGGAAACAACTATGTGAATGTTTGAGGAATGGGGTTTTTTTTTTTTTTCTTTCTCCTGGTTGTTTTCTTTAATTTCTCCTCTCTTCTTCACTTTCTCCTACCGAGGATTGATAGAGGAGAAGTCAGGAAKAAAGAAAATAGTCAAGCAGTGAATTTCCAAGAGCCTAAGTAAGCCTTTTGTATGGCTTAGAGATACTTGATCATTTTAACACGAAACATACAATAAAGAAGCACTTCCAAACAATCTTATTTTACTTACTGCTTCGCAAAATTATGCACCATGAACTTATGCTGGACAGTTGGAAAATTCTGTTGAATATTCACAGAATATTCACTTTGCTGACTGAACAAGCAACCCCTAAGCATAGGCAGTGGACACTGTGACAGTACCCATACTGACAAACCTTGCTGCCTTTTCCAAAACCATGCAAGAGGAAACACAATTCAGTTATTTGTCAAGACGAAAATCTTGTCTTTCACCAATAGCATGAGATTCCTACAAATGCCAAATAAAGTACCTCATGACAACAATCACCTTTTTCAGGATAGTCTCTCACCAAAAGAGTTCATTTGTGGTGACAATTTCACTTTGAAGAATTCATCTGGAAGAAACACAAACTTGAGCACAACCTCAGGAACACTAGGAATGGAACTAGACATATTTGGGCCCCAAAGGAATTATTTTGGGGTTGAAAATTATGCAGGTCTTCACATCACAGATGAGTAGTTTTACTTTCATCTCATCTGCAAGTTTCTCTTCAAAACTTCTTATGGCTTCCTCAGACAGCTGGGTCAGATTGTTCTTTTACTAAAGTGATATATTACATGTCAGTCTAAATATCCTATTACGAGCTTCTGTTGGAAGAATTTCCAGCAATATCTGCAGATTCTTCCATCTTCCCAAAGTCATTAATTGCTCATGACTTCCAGTTCTCAAAGTTCCCTAGAAAGTGTAATATCAGCACATCTTGACCCTAAACTTGAATGTCATTGCAAGACAARAAGGTAGATGATTGTTTATCATCATTTGAGTAACCTGAATGAGCTGAATGAATTAGGGTCTGAATTTCTTATATTTGCTACCTCATCTGCTATCCTGGCATACAAAACCAAAATGTTTACTGCAGTGCTTAAAAAATAAAACTGCAAAGTGAAGCAGAAAAGCTGTTCCAGCATGCAATCACTGGTTTAGCATTGGATGCCTGATAGTAAGAACAGAACGTTTTAAATTGTCAATTAAATTTGCTACATCTGGAATTGAAAAACAATTAATAAAAAGTTTAAATATCTCAAACACAGAATGTCTGCTACCAAATACCAACTAATTCATTTGGCTCAAAAAAAAAAAAAAAGAATCATATATATTACACAAAGGATAAACTAAAATCAGGGTAAACTAACCAATAACATCTCTATATTTTGTAGTAAAAAAATCCCCAAAATATTCTAATGCTTAACTGACCCACTTTAAAATGCTAGCCATTTTGCCAAAAGAGACCAATTTGAAAACTCCTGAAATGAAGGTGTCATTTACCACCTCATACATGTTTTATCGTTCACTTTTCTTACAACAAGACCTCTCAAAATAATCACAGTATAATGAGCATAGAAAAAAAAYGTCCACCCACAAATGATTTATCAAGAGTACTATGGACAAAATTGATGCTTGAGGAAAATAAGTCTTATTCTTGACTACTATACCTGGTTACTTAAACCACTATTAAATAGAGAARTCACAGTAGTGATTAATTTATACCTCTCAAAATAGGCATCTTCTGTTACAATAAACTTTTTTGAGACTCAAAAAAATAAAATATGGTGAACAGTTTGTAAACCTTGATAATTGTAAATCTGTTTGGAGTAAAAATCACTTTCAGGTGGATAATGTCCTKCCTGTGTACACAGGCCCCTGAACCTTCCAGCTACCCAACTATCCATATTTGTGATACAGATTTAAAAATGATTACATCCTAGGTAACTGCAAGTCATATTTAATGAGAAAAGCCTGGTTGTGCATCTCCCTCACAGTATTTAGTTAAGACAGGAAAAGGGAGAGGGTCTGGAATTATACACAAATTCACCACTTAAAGTAATAACATGCTTTAGAGGTAATGTTGAGAGGTTTTGGTAAAAACACATCTCAGATTCAACACAGAATACTGACATTTCACGCTTAATGGTTTTGTCTATTTGCCATGAATCATAAAAAACTTGCTACACTGCTAGCAACTAATGGGGCTTTCATAAACTTCACAGTAGAAATACATTCACACAGTGTACTTTAACTACAAGGAAACTATTTTCTTATAAAATTATTTTATAAAGAGCCTTGAGCACAAAGAACACAATATATAATACACATCACAGTATTTCACAGAGTTAAAGATATTTCTAAAATCTTACTTTTTCTCCAAAAAAACAGTGGTTCTGTCTCAAAAATCTCTATTTTACTACTTTTGATCATAAAATTCAGGATACGTGATATTGAAGAAGAGAGATATGCCAGGCATCTCATCACTAGTCAGTGTTTACAGATGGCTAATGGGCATTACTTAGATGGTAAATAAATGAGTAATGTGAACACTTCCATACCTAAGGGACTGTGATGAATGTAAGTGCTTATTGCTTTTTTAAGGTCTGAAAACACCTGTGTAGCAAATTTGAAAAAGATCTGCCAGTTGGCAGACTTGCACCAAAGATCCATTTGGAAGTTCAAACCAACAGCAGTGTATGGCTAAAAACAAAGTGCAATTAAGTTCTGAAAGGAACAACTAYGGCTAGAAACACTTTCTTTCAAGTGTATGGGTATATTGGCATCTGAACAGAGCATGATAAAGAAGTATAACCTCTACCARGAAATCAAAGCAATTTGGACAACGTCTATATGACTATTTTTTCTTGCAGTCTAAAATCTATTCAAAAATGTTTTACATTCCCACTTTTGTATCAGAGTTCTCTTGATTAAGAAGTCCCAGACAGTCTCCGCTTCTTTGGAAATACTGAGTCAAAACCCTCACGAATGTGTTGGCATAGCATTTACTGCCATACAGATATAAAAAAAAWATATATATAAATAWAGTCAGAACTAGATAGGTGAATAAAAGCATCTCCTGATCATCACACGCTAGTCCATGGTAAAGTCAAAAACGCACATTAACAAAGTGTTTCTAGAACTCCCTGTGCTTTCTCTGACTTGAAAAAAAACTCAATCCCCCTTCCTTTCCTCCTGAAGTATTTCCAAAGGCTGCTGACTGGCTTTGATCTAGTTTTACAAGTATTGACAGTTCCTATCTATCCGACTGAAGAAGTACTTGAAAATGCAAAAGTTAACTTCTATAATATTTCTCCAAAGATGGCAATGCAAGGTGCCTGGAGACCAGCAGCAAGTTCCTATTCACTACATTGGCATGCAAACCCCTGTGCTTGACCAAAGATACTGGAGCCTCTCACAGTATAACCTGCATACAGAGTAGACAAGTGAGCAGCGTTCAAGGTTTCAAAAGAAAAATTATAACGCTAAAAATATGAGRCTGGGAAGGATGCATTTTGTGGCAGTTTTATCCAGAAGTCTTCAGAACAAACATCTTTAAAAGATTAGAAAAACTAATATGAATACAATACCTATGGAGATTTCTTCCTCCTTGTCAGTTGAGACAATATTGTCTCTCTAGAATTAAATCCTAATAATGCATAAATACACAAAGCATATTAACCAGGTATCTAATTATTGCTAGTACAGAAAATTGCCTTTTGGAGAAGCAAACATTCAAAAGTTGAATAGTATGATTATTAATTTAGTGATCTCAAAACAAAGCAAGATTGAAAGTTACAAGATTCACCCATGCAGATACACTCTCTTTTTTACTTCAAGTGGCAGAACAATGAAACCATGTGTGACCCTATGAGAAAAATCCATTCTGTAAGGGTCTGAGGAATATATTGGACAACATCCAACGACTGCAAGTTCCCAGCTTCATCCTCATTTTCCTCACAGTACCAGAACACACGTAACAATAAATCATTAGGCACACACAGAGTTTCAAAGCAGAATGATTAGAGGGGACAGAGAGCAGCCCCTGCCTGCGCAAATAGGTTCAATCATGGGTGCTGAGAAACAGCAAGAGGCCAAAAGGGTTGTCATGAAGAATCAGAGGGGATAGAAGTTATTTACCAAACCTTAGGCAGCAGTCTTCTAAGAAAGCATGAAAAGAAAAAAAGAAAAAAAGAAAAAATGCATGAGCTTCCTATTACTTGTCTACAGTAAGATATCTTCCTCATTAGCACCCACATCTTTATAAAACAGAAACTGTACATGCAGGTTCACCAGACTTCTGGATTCTCCTATTCAACTCTGGAATCACCTACTGATGTCAAAGTATCTTTAACTTCCTCCGGCATATGACAGAACACAGGCAGAAAATCCTGACAAGAAATTATATAAACTGTTACTATAGGACACCATCTGTTAAATCTGGTTGATTTTCATTACAGAAATTAAGAAAGAAAGAGTGCTTTGCACCCCACTATGCTGAGGTTTTGAGATGCCGGGGAAAAAAAAAAAGAATTTTTTGAGTGTATGAAATACTTTTGGTTTTCCTTCTTAGCAGTGAAATTCTTCAGGAACAGATGTCAGAAAACACACATTGGATGACACCATTTTAGCTAGAAAAGTTGTCATCTGTTCTTTCCTTTAGAGAAGGCAAATAGTATCGATCATGTTATTGACTAACTGATCTTTATAATCTGCTCTAGTCTGGAAGTCTATACAGTTATAGAAAGTTTTAAGACACCAACATGAAGCTAACAAGAACACAGAGAAAATGGAGACATTCCTTAAAAGAGGTTAAATTATTTATTTTTAAGATTACTTAATGTAATCAATGTATTCAATGATAAGTATTATTGAGTAAGTGTATCATTTAGTTTTTAATTCCTTCCTAATTTTATAACAAAAAACATAAATTAAAACATATGATAGTATCTATTCTTCAGTTGTTTGCTTATCTGTTGTAGTCTGTTCTTTCATCTCTGTGGGAAAACAAGACAGAAAACTTGGACCTCAAGAGAAAGAAATTYATTTTTTGACAGTTTATTCTTGGTAAGTAATTGCAGAAATCAAGAAAAGTCTGAGACTGTTTAGCAGTTTACTGAAAAGATCAAGAAACCTCTGAGGCTGTTCCACAAAATACACTAAAGTAAAGCAGAAGAGAAGATTAAGAAGTGTTCTTTTGCTTTAATTTTCTTTTGAATTTTTTTCTAAATAGACTMTTTTGTGTTTGAACTTAAGGTTCTCAGCAAGCTAGGCAGTTCTTCTGGTGACAAGAGTTTTACTCTGTCTAGAGACTCTGTCTCYAAACTCTGTTGTCTAAAGTGAAAACAAAATAGAAAAAGACATTCTCAGTGGATACCAATGAGTGAGGGATTAACTCACGATTGGAAATGCTCATACTAGGGGAAAAGATGCCAAAACTAGAGTAGTATAGTTTCTTCTTCTATCTAACATCTACATTGAGGAGGCAATATATCATCTTGCCCAACAGCGAAGACATAACTCAGCCACAAAGTACACTCCGACCTATACAGGGGAGAAAGAATGGGTATGCTGCTACAGYCCTTATTTACAAACTGTGAAAGAATTACATGATATAAACTGCAGTTCCAGTTGCTACTTGGTAATTAGGGATGCTTATGTATTTCACAGAAGAGAGAAAAAACACAACAAAAGAAGTTTTTGCATATGAACACGCAAGTCAGCATACATTGTAGATRAGAAGCAGAAAGACATTATTTTCAAATGACGAGACAGAACAGGGTAGAAAAAGGAAATGCAAAAGTATTAAGAGGAGTTTGCAGAGCTTGAGAAAGCAGTAAGCATGTGGCCCACCCTGCTGTTGGGGTTTTAAAGTTCACAGCCTGAATTTCACTGAGCAATCCCCTGTTAATGTGTCCCTTACAGTTCTGCAGGTTTAAAAATAGGTCATTCCCTGAATAAAGTACCCAAATACACACTAGAGAAATTTCCGTTATCCATCTTTTTATCCAATAAAGCTTCTCCTTACTCCCTCTTCCACTCTCAGTGATAGTAACAAAATCCACAAGTAAAGACAAAAGAATCAATTTGGAGAATGGAAATAATGACCCTAACAGCTTTTAGAAATAAATATTACTCTGAACATCTCAACTCATCTTTCTCAGATGTTTAATGTTAAAACTACAGTTTAAGTAATATTGAGTCGGATATTAGAAAACCATGCCAATCTGCAAAAGAAAATTAAAAAATAAATCTAAAGCTATTTTAGAAGCTTTGGATTCCAAGATTAGAAGTAAGCCCTGATATATATGGAGGAAAAACAGAAGGATTATTTCTCAATAAAAATCAATCCCTGGCAAAACTTATGGCCACATTTTCTACATTTTTTTGCTCTGAATATTTAACCTTTTCAGATGAGAACGAACCAGAAATACACAGAAAGCTGCTTTTAAGACTATTAAAAAAGCAAAAAAAAACCTTAGAATGTGCTTTCTTTACAACTCAAAATCTCATGGTTAAATAAGATTTCTAAAAAGAGATAGAAGTAATATTAAATAACAGATTGAAATAGCACTGAAATTATGCTTTGTGAAGTCAATCCTTTTAGCACTTGAGACTTTTCAGGATCAAGGGCACAGTCACTTCCTTAACAATAAAAATAAAAGCTGTTCTACCACACTGCAAGTAGAGGTAATGTTTCTAAAATGCATCATTTTGCTCGTACCTTGGGAACACATTATTTGCAACGCAAGGCTTCTCTCCTTTCYTCTTTTCCCCTAGGGATAAGACAATTGCTTGAAAACAAATTTCACAGTGCAGGAACACAAGCCTGATATGTAGCCCGCCCTGTACCTGACTGAAGCCCCCACTCCACCCTGGTGCTTTGCAACTGCGGGTTAGAGAAAACAAATGGGTGTTGTGGGGAATCCTGCAGGACAGATTTGGACTCCTATCACACCTTCCCATCCGCCTCAAAACAAAACCAAAGGAAGACATCCTGAGGCATTGTTTCTCAAATCTTTAAAATGTCAAAGKACAGAGGGAGTGGTACATTGCACTCACCACCTCCATTTCTCCCATGAACATCCCCTGCCTCCACCTTTGCACATTTTCTTTTCTTTGCCACACAGCAATTCACAGCAGATGCTCTTCAAGTAATTATTAATAGAAATTCAATGACTTATCACTCATAAAAACGTTAATTAAAATTAGAAATAGCACAGGGTGGTTTGCATGTGTATGTATTTGATCAGCTGCACTGGAAGGTGCTAATTAATCCTAGTTATTAAAATACCTTAAATAAGGTTTCCCATATTAGCTTGACCTTTTTGGTCACATAGGAAGCCACAAGTTCAGCGGTCAGCTTGGCAGCAGCTGTTATGGAGCAGCTGTCAAAACGCACTTCCTCTGCCATTCCATAAAAGTCAGTGAGACTTCTTTGCAAAATGGTGACAGAGCCCTGGAACAGGCTGCCCAAAGAGGCTGTGGAGTCTCCTTCTCTGGAGATCTTCCAAACCCACCTGGATGCAACCCTGTGCCATGTGCTCTAGGGGTCCTGCTGGAGCAGGGGAGTTAAGACTAGATAACAAAACATGCCAGGGAGTTGTATCAACAGGTTGCTGCGCACTGCTTGCAGATATTGCCAGCGCCTCTTCCTCTATCAGTGAGTGCACATTCTGACTGCGTAGATTGCTGGCTGGCTTTCAGTAAAAACACGACATCTCCAAGAAAAATCACGCATTCTGTAAAATGGTCTTTTAGTCTTGAAATATTTGGTAGGATTTTGCTGAGTATTTTAAGGATTACTATTATCTTTTACTTAAGGCAGGCTGAAAAAAATGCAAGGCATCACAGAAGTTGCTCCTAATTGCTGTTAAAAAAAATCATCTTTGAAACTGGAAGCAAAACATAAAGCATCACAAAAAGTCTTTAGTAAATGTGTGGCTTCTCTGCAGAATGTTTTGTTTCCTTAATAGAGATTACCACAGCAGTCACATTTTATGGAATCAAATTCACTATTGCTGGCTAATGTCAACCTAACTAACTCATTCCCCAAATTCACTATTTCATTTTCGATGGGAGGCTGCCACGCCATAATCTCCATCCCCAATCACTCTCCAATAATCTCTCTGCCACAGCTATCAAAATACAGTTTTATTTTTCTAGAAAAACAAAGAGGGAAATGAAAGCACTGTCTCTATTAAAACCTCACTCCATCATAGATAATTTACTGAAAAGCTTATATCAACATAAGGAAGAATATGCTTTAAAAACTACTAAAGGTTAATATAGCACTTTCAGGATCATTTTAAGCAGTCCAAGACAACTGGGAAAATCCTGCCATTGTGCTGTCTCCCACACTTTCTCCTTCTCCATCTCCCTCTGCTTTATGCAGTATATAACTGGTTAAAGGTAAAAGAGTGGAGCTGAAGAAAACCCAACTACATTTTATATTATTTGATGTAACTCACTGTCCAACCTCATAAACACGAGCACTAGGCGGAGCAAAGCAATCGAAATATGAGACCTACCTTTGTGGACCCTGCTCAAACTTAGATTTTCTTAAAGCATTCAGGAGACTTCAGTCTTACAATATCTTAGAAATATTGCTGGGTTTTTTCCATCTGAATTAGTTTAAAACACTTTAGTGTATATTTACAGAGACTACAGTAAAACATGAATTGAAGACATATGTTAAGAGATTATGTAACCAAACCTACTTATACTCGTTCAGATAACCAAAATAGAATTTGACATGTGATGAGTCTAATTTACATGCATTATAATCATACAGCTATATATAAATAGAAACAGTGGAAAGGAATATAAAAGAAACATTGTTGAAAAATTTTAGACAATGATATATCTGAGTAAACGTTCCTATGTAGAATCCACAATCCCTTCACTCAGATGCTGAAGGGGGAAAAATGGTTGACAAACCACAGATCATAATCTTCCAGTAGATTCATTAGTTGAATTGGGAAGTCCTAATGAGCCATTTCATCTTTCCAGTTTTTGATTCCACAAAGAGTAGAAAGGGATTAAATCAAATTAATCAAACTTTGACAGGAAAACTTAATTTTTTTTTTTCTTCTTAAGAAAATTTTCCCAGGAAAGAAATGGAAAACACAAATGCTCAAACAAGGAAATATTATCTTCTATTTAGCAGAAAATAAATTCAAATTAAAGATTGACAACAATTGTTGAAATAGTCCATGATAACTCACTAATGTAAGACCTAGAAAGAAAGCCCTCCTCCTTGGAAGAATCCAAAAGAGAAATACACTTGAACTTCCTTTAGAAAGAGTAAGTTTATATAAAGTTCTTATTATCCATCTACCTTTCGCAGAAGTCAAATACTTTCCAATTTTTAACATATCTACATCAAAAAAGTAATGTATTTTTGCTACTGGTTGGGCCATTTTTGTCAAAAAACAATTAACTTTTCATTTTTCTTCATTCTTGGGACATCATTTCTACAGTTGTCAGACTAAGATACAGCTGGATGGGAAGAATGAGATTACTGGAGTAGAAAACATACTTTTAAAAACAGTAGAAACATCTAAAAGTGAAATTTCAACATTCAGATGCTCATAGCATGTTAGAGTAACTCGAAAGAGATCATGAAATGCAAAAAGTCTTCAAGGAAAATGCTTAGGGGTTTTGACTGAAGTCCCTACTAAAACATATCAATGATTAAAGGAAAAACAGAAGCTAAGAATGAAACAAAACCAATGGGCATTTTCTTGTCAGCACTGGATTTATTACTCAATAAATCTTCCTGTCTCTTGAGATGATCAAGCCATTGTTGACCAAGAGACCTATGTGTAGAAAGAAATGGAGACAGTTGTTCWTTCTTTCACTCACTTCTTCAAATCGATGTATCAGTGCCACAATTAAAAAGTTGACACTGGTCAGCAGATAAAACTCCATTAGCCTGGCTATAGCCAATTCTGGGAAGAGAGACACAGCGGGTGTCATACAGCCACGCACATAGAGCCACAATCTCCTGTAGGTTAATTATTACTAGATATGAGCATTAAATGTTTTTATTGAATGTGCACTAACACTAAACTAAAACTATATGCTAAGTCAGTTCTTTGGTAGCAAAAAGATTCCACAAGCTGTTATTCAGAAAATGCCTAAGCCAGTGAAAATTTATAATAGGGAAGGGGAAAGGGAAGCGGAAGGGGAAGAAGGGGAAGGGGACTTCACCTTTTTATGATTTGTGATCATTAAGCTTTATGATTTAAAAAAGACAGTGATAAGAACCCATAGGCAATTCTGTGTTTCTGACAATAATCAGAAATAACATTGTTTCATGCTACACACATTTTAAATCATTTGACTCATGTTAATGCTAAAAACTTCCTTTAATTTCTGAATTATTTTGGTAACAGTATTAAGTGCTATACTCCCTTCTGGGACTGGAATTCCACTCTGAAAATGTGATACTAAAAGGAAAGCATAAAATTACTGTATTCAGCAGCTYAGAGCTGTAAATCAGTCAATTTACAAAAGGAGCATCACATTGCAAGACACTTTTCTTGACTTCTTGCAGGAAATAGCAAAGATGAAACCCTGTGTTTTACATACACAGCAATAAAAGTTTTTTAGAAGAGAAGCAAAAGCAAAACTTCAATAAAAGATTGTTAGATGTTAAGAAGCACAGACTACACTACTCGTCAGCACACCATAGTTTGCATATTTTTTCCCCTTTACCAAGGGAGAACACAGAAATCTGATTTTTTCCTTTGTGATAGGGGCTTGTAGRTGAAGCTGGAATAATGCAAGTGAAATCTTGCTGGCGACCAGCAACATCTACAGGATACAAATTATGACCAATTCACCACTGTCACCTACAAACAACTAGTTCTGCATTTATCTAACTAAACTGCAGGGCTAGAATCACATCCAAAACTATATGCATAATATACTGWGAGGAAATCATTTGCCTATATACATGTGCCTTTATCTCTAAAGCATCCTCATCTGTGATCCCAGTACCATGAAAGTACTACTGCAATAATAACTACTAAACTAGTTCAGTCCCTTCAGGCTGCCTATAGTCCACTCATGAATGGAAAAAGCTTGACTGTGACTCCTCTAAACTAATCAAAAGCAGGAAAGAATTATCTGAAGTGTGGTATATGACAGGAGGATAATAAATGTTCCATCAAATTTGAAAAWGTAATTTACATAGATCATACAATAAGCTTTTTTGAAGTAGTAAAGGACTGTTTTTCTTCCCTTCATTAGTCATAAGCAACAAATAAGCTTAGMAGAAGAAGGAATAAGCCTCCAAATTTCTCCAAACCTAAAGGCAAAAGTAGCTTCCCTCGGCCCTTTATACTCCTTTAATGCTTYACTCATTTAATCATGAATGCAAGARAGATTAAAGATTCACTATCCCARGGACAGGGTCCAAATTTCTTTATTTTTAACTTTTATTTGAAGAGAACTGGGACACCTTCAAGACTAGAAAGCATTTCTCAAGTTTCAAGGAAGAAATTAATGTTTATAACTGGGATGCAAACTCTGACTAGAAGTCAAGGACATAAAGAYTAATCTAGTTAAGCTTAGGACAAAATCTAACAAAATTGATTAATTGGGTCTAAGTAAAGGACACCACAATTTTTTTTAAAGCAATTCAGTAGCAGAAAAAAGACAAAGTACTGAATAACACAGAATTGTTATGAATGACTAGAATATGAGCTATACTAGCTGTATTTAAAAAGTACAATATCTCTTCCTGAAAACACGAATGTGCCGTCGCTGGCCCCCAATCTCCCCTATAAGCAAGATCCCTCATCAAATGACTCTTAAGATGCATGACATTTAGTATTTAGGAAGAATTCAATTCAACTTGATCCACCTTGTCTCACAGAAAACATGGCTGGACAGAAAGCTGGCCCACAAAAGAGCTATTTCAACATCCCACAACAAACTGAAAGAGTATGATCTTTGATACAGGACGTTATGGATGTTAACATTTTACACAGGTTCAAACAGCTATTGGGCAAACCTCATGAATGTCTATGAAATGCAAAGACATCAATTCACATTCAAGTCACAAGGTCTTGAAGGATKAAATAAATATTCTGGGAAAATAACCACATAGACTTTTTCTATAAAACTCTTTTCTAGATATTTACTTCTGGTCACAGTCATTGGGCTAGAATGTCCTTGGAGTTAACTCAATACACATACACCTAAGTGCAATTAAGTGCCCACATTATTTTTTAGAAACTATTTCAGTTTGCTGGCAAAACTGAAATCTATTATATTTCAAATTATAAAAGATAAATTATAAAAGAAAAACTTTTCTACAGAAAGCAAAAGGGAGAAAGTACTTGTATTTAAAAATAAACACATTGCAAACTAATCTTTTTAGACATTGAGATGATAACATTTTAATTAAAGCCTCAGTTCATCAGAACTTGGGTCAAGTCAGGAACACGAGTCAGGCTGGAGGCACAAGCCCACAGAACCCCTAAAGTTCAAAGCAGTAACACATTTGGGATGGAATCAGCCCCAAACAACAGAAC
This sequence comes from Eudromia elegans, assembly GCA_003342815.1. Taxonomy (NCBI): domain Eukaryota; kingdom Metazoa; phylum Chordata; class Aves; order Tinamiformes; family Tinamidae; genus Eudromia; species Eudromia elegans. The sequence goes on along the minus strand of PTEX01000275.1, from coordinate 777,068 downwards.
AGAGAGGGCGCAGACCAGTGAGGCGGCAGCTCTGAGAGCAAAGGGGGAAGCTTTGGTGGATAACAAGACAGCTTCACCCTGCAGCCATGAAGACTAACTGCATACTGGACTTCACCAGCAAAAACAGCCAGATAGTCAAATGGAAACATGCACATCCTAATTCTTCAAAAGAATCCGTTTGTCCTCAGTTATAACCAGGTTGTTTTTGAACAACTACCTTACTTCTGTAAATCTTTTCATGCTCCAATAAAAGTTACAAAACGGAACCTTTTTTTAATTGCAAACCTACATATAATTTTAGCATCTTGTACAGATTCCAGTCAAAACATAACTAACACTTCAATATTTATAGATATTTACCAGTCCTTGCACTATCTTTGGCAAATCTAACGTCTTCAGTGTTTCTTTCAAAATAAGATTTTCATCATCTCTATATTCACTTTCTGTGTCCAGACACTAGAATTTCATTGGTGAAGTGATGAAATTGAGAAAACATTACGGTCATCTCTCGCCACAAGAAAAAAAATAACTGGCATTTTTCAATGTGCTGGTTTCTTCTCCTCTTCCCTACTGTCTCCTCGCAACTAAAGTAACTAAACTAAACTCTCCATTAAAGAGTTGGAGATTTGGTGGGCTTTTCTTTGCCACTTGTGTGTTGATTTTTTTATGCCACAGATGTTATAAACTGCATTTTTCTGTGATGAATTTCATTTATTTTCTGCCCATTATTTCAGATCTCTCAAGACTCCCATTAGTTCTGTCCCAATGTTTATCTTGCATACTCTACTTAACATAATCTTCAAATTTAATTTACTTCTTGCCATTTTCTAAGCCATTAGTAGGYAGCTTTTTTCTCTTTTTTTTAATTTAGAAGTAATTCCTCACATAAATGAAAGTACTTGGCTTTGATTTTTAATATAATTGCAACATTATTTTAGGTGATATTGTAGTACCAGTTTGTGCAGCCCACAACTATGGGCACCATGTAAGTGATTAGATTCAAGCCCATTTCCCAGAGCTTTGCATTTAACTAATTAATGCTCTATTAAARTGAAGTAGCTTACTGAGATCTTCTTTCATCTTAGAGATGTTCAAAAGCCATCTGGACACAGTCCTTGGAAACATGTCCTAAGTAACTCTGCTTGAGCACTCTACTGGACTAGTTGATCTCCAGAGATCGCTTCCAACATCAACCGTTGCATGACCTTGTGTAAAGGTCCCCACAAGAGGTTTCCAGGTTAGATGCTCTTTGCCTGAAAGACATAGCTTGTTTCAGAGTTTCTCACAGGTATTCCATATCAGGATCCCTTCATTTGGAATCAGAACAGTTTCCAAAACCTCCGTTCTGGCTGGCCAGAACTACCCAGTCCTCTCCCCATCCTCATACTTTACATAACTGACCTTTATGCTATCCTGTAAAATCATTTGAACCCCAATCAGACTAAGCCTGTTTCTCTACATGGGCTACCACTTCTGTGACAGGCATCACACTGTCTTAAATAGGCGTAAAAGAAACAGAGAAATTTAGTTCAGACCTCTATCATTTCATCTGGCATCTCAAGCTGCCCTAGATCAAATCCAACAGAATATACTACAAAATGACTGAAGTACTCCACAGCAAACTGCAACACAACATGTCATAATGCTGAAAATCATTCTTTACAAAAATCATGTTTTGGGAGATATAAATGACCTTCTATCTGTAAGGGTTTCAAGTTTGTTACCTASTGCTGTTTTCTAAACGTGATAAATAGCTTGTTATGCATAGGATAGAGATATAATTCCACTTCCCACGGCAAAATGCAGGCATTCTTATCCTTCTAGCATATATCTGGCCTCCACACATTGCAGTTTTCAATATCCACTAAATCCTAAGAGGTCTGAGCTAAAAGCAAGCTAGGTAAACAAACTGATACAATTCTTTCCCAAATGGACAATCAGGGAAATTACTGCAAAATATCTTCAGTTTCAGTGACTCGCTGTATTCTAACAATCTTTTAATTCCCTCTCATGCCTCCTTGCTACCAAAACCATATTAYGATCTTTCATTTGGATCAATTAGAGAAATTCAACAGCATCAAACTATTAAAAGGGAACAGAGCAGAAGGATATCTATCTAAAGCCTAAAGAAAAAACAAGAATCTGCCTTTTTTTTAATAAATAATGAACTATGCTCACAGCAAACCACACTGTTAAAAATGCAGGGTAAAAAAAAAAAAAAATGTGATTATTCATAAAGTTCTTCACCACAACAAACACCAACAGCTTTAGTCTTAGCAATATCAGCCACACTCATTACCAAGGGCAGAGGAAGAAGCCCCTTTACCCCAACGCACTGAAATCTAAGCAGTTGCTTAGGGGGTAAGTTCTATGCCTGGCTCRGATTACAAAAGAGTTTAAGTCACACAGTTCATTTGCAAGATAAAGTCATAACAACCAGGCTTTRTTGCAAAACATTTGTTTTCTCACAGATTTGTTTGCATCAATTAAAAAAAAAAAAAAATCATTAACCAACGGAATTTCAAAGATAATTAATTCAGATCACAACAGACAACATCAGTAGGCCTTCTCCTAAACTGCTCAATAACTAGATATATCAAGGGGATGCAGGAAAAACTCACTTGAAGAATAGACAGTTTACCAGGACAAACTGTCAGCTATTTATGTAATAAAAATGAGTACTATTCCAGAAGTCACACGGATAATGTAAACCACACTAATGTAAACCACTGCTAGCTACAAAGGCCAGCATGAGATATATATATATATATGTATATACACACACACATGCTTTTCATGGCTCATTAAAACCTGCTAAGGTAGCTTCCTTTGTATTTTAGAGATCATGGCCTCCACAACTCACTCTATTTTGAAAGGCTATCCAAATATAACACATTTTTCATCAACAAGTCAGTCTTATGGGATTAATTCAACCATTCAAAATCATGAAAGTTAAAAGCGCTGAGTATAAGACCATACTTCTGATTCGGGGTTTCACTTTGTGCTTTCTCCTTGATAAAGCTAGATGCCACTTGCAACACTCCTATTCAGAATTTCTGCAGTGAACAGAAAAGAAATATGTAAGAAAYACCCAGAGCTGGGATTTTCTTTGATGCGTTTGCTAGAGTGGCCTTGCTAAGTACATGCTACTGAAGACTGGCATGCTTCATGTTTCATAAAGCAGACTCTTAAATCACAATCATATCCAATGTTTCATTGAATTCTGGTAGGTTACATGTCTAAATGTCATGCAGAGTATCATAAAATGGATTTTTAACCAACACTGAAATGAATTATTCCTGAACTTAACATAAGAAAAAAAATTCTACTCTTGTCATTCATTCTCACAACTCAGTAAGCCATAGCAGTTTTGCATATTCATCTTTTTTCTTTAGTCTTTACAGCTTTATTTTTCTAAAGTTAATCTCAAATACTACTGCTATCAAACAAGATTTGTCAGTTGGAGAGTTTGTAGTGCAAACTACTGCATGAAAACTCAAAGGAATTATTCTTAATAAAGAGTACAAAATTAAACCAAAGCTGGAAGGGTGAACCTATTGCACTGGGATGAAGAACCAGCAGTTCATTTTAGGGGGGTTTAAAGGAAAAAAAAAAATCTAAAAAAAAAAAGATTTTGCTGGCACACTCTCAGGAAGCACAGCTAGGCTCAGACATAACTTTTTTTTCAATCATTCCCACCCCCCTCTCCCAGTCTTCAACATCATTGCTGCCCCTTGCTTCACCCCTTGCTACAGATAACACAGCTCAGCACACCTACTGCAACGTGGTGTTCAAATGGCTAGAGCCAAGAGCTCCAAACTCTTGAAGGCCACTTCCAGACTGTGAAATAAGAAGACTAAATTGGCAAAGCCTGAAAAGTGCCTTAGCGTGACCACCACCTTCGGAAGTCACAAAGAGCGCTATCGGCTTGGCTGCATCGCTCAGCCRCATCCTCAAGCTGCACCTCTTCTTGGCAGGGCAAGGAGCTGGGAGAGAAGCACATGAGAGAAGCACTCCTCACCCAAATTAAGGTTCAGAGATAAAGGGGGCTGTKGTCCCAAACACCCTTCCTTGCCAAGCTGTGGCCAAACCTAGAAGCTTGGACAGTCTTTTGAGTTTAGCCACCTTAGAAGACGACCAAACTAATTCTTTAGTATCCTCTGTGCTTCTATCAATCAACCTGAAGGACTGGCAACAGCTTAATTTCACAAGAGCACACTCCTTAAGTTGTAATAAACAGAGGCAACAAAAGCAGCTACATTTTGATCCAGACTGATCTGTCTGTAGATATTGAGTACACCCCTGAAAGATAGTTTTCAGATCAATATAATAAACTGAAATAAGAAAGAGAGAACGGGGGGAGGGGAGAGAGAGAAGAGGGGGAAGAGAAAGAGAAGGGGGGAGAGAGAGAGAGAGAGGGGGGGTGGGGGGAGAGAGAGAGAGAGACAGAGAGAGAGAGGAGAGAGAAGGGGGGAGAGAGAGAGAAAGAGAGAAGAGAGAAGGGGGGGGGAGAGAGCGGGGGGGGAGAGAGAGAGAGAACGGGGGAGAGAACCCACACTGGTAATGTACTTGACGATAGCTGCAGGATTTAGTGTTTTCCATTTTCTTCTCTGTCATTATTTCTTTTTATTTCTCTTCTCTGAATAATCAGCACATTCTCTGTGCATAGTTCTAACACAAAGGAGCTTTTCTGATGCTCCTGTAGATTTTCTGGCTATCAAAGTAATACCAATTAAAATATCAATTCAATCAATTAAAAATATCAATTTTTCCTTCTCARTGATGTCATGTACTAATATGAGGTTAAAGGTATGATCAGAGCCATTTGGCTTCCGAAGTATCTCCCTTTGGTTACAGCAGCAACACAACACATTTACACACACACGCAGAGAGAGGGAGATCAGCCTTTGGGATCTTACTGGGGAGGTTTCACAAGTGCTGACATTTATAACCAAAATTCTCCAATGAACAAACCAAAATGTTGTTTTTCTTTTCATAATCCAATACTTTGTGCTCTAGCTCCCCTGAACACTATCACCTAAGTAAATCTTTTTGGAAAAAATATGATCCTCTTACTTTATCTCTAGCAAAAGAAAACAGAAAATACACGGCACTTTTCCTTATTACAGTACATGCGCAGGTGGTGTTTTTCTGCTATTAGTAAGCGCACTATCTTCTTCTTTGTGTTTCTATAGTTAAAGCTAATGCAGTCTTCTATAGCTGTTCCAGTCATTTTAATTTGAAAAACTAAAGAAATAACTATATTTTAAAGTGATTTTTTTCTCAGTATCTTCAATTTAACAGTTCCTGTCATCTCCTAGTTGTCTAAAATATTTAGGAAAGCATGGAAACAGTCTCAGCTAAGTCAAAGAAAAACACTACAAGCATTTATCCTCGCCTCTTACGTTTTTGTTTACCAAAAAAACCCACAACTCCACAAATATTAACCTGCCCAAAACTCACCTCCCCTACTTCTACCATAAAGATCACTAACAGAAGATGAGAGGTGAACAGGAATTTACATTTTACACACAAAAGAAAGGGGAGGGGAAGGTGATTTATCAAATATGGAGCTTCAATTATATCATTATCATAGCTCTTCCCTGAAGTGTCACTCCCCAGTGACTGCCATGATCTCTGAGCACAGAATTAACAGCCAGCATACAAGAGAGCTTTCTTGCTTGTTGAGGGCATGCTTCTCACCTGTCATGCAGGGCAGCCCCTGCAAACTGACTTCCCAATTTAATTGGATTTGTTTGCAAAATATCACTTAGTGCATCCTTCTCAGACTTCCCATTCCATCAACAAAAATTCAAAGCTAAGTAGATTCGGTTTAAAGGAAAAACGTCTCAAAGACCCACAGGTGAAGAAAAAAAATGGACTAAGTAGGCACACTATGAGGAATCAGTGACAAATGAAGTCATTGCTGCCAAAAGACTGGATTAACTGAATTCTTTTTCCCTGTATTTACCAAATGTAGAGACTGATATACCCCACAGTGTACAAATGTACATTCCTAAGGAAAATGTGAAATGTCAAGGCTTTACCACTTCAGCAGAGCAGATAATTAAGTAATTAGAACAATCAAATGTTGACAGAGCACCAGTGGCCCCCAGGTGAATTGCAGCCTTGAATTATGAAGGCATTAGCAGGGGAAGAGGAGGGCCATTGGTACACATGTAGGCAACTGCAGCTGGACAATTTATGCACTTATTCTCCASGTATGCTCAACCGTCCACAGCTTTTGTTGTCATACCTGCTTATTTAGATGCCTCAAAGGAAACTCATCTAGGTACATTTCCTCTCAGAAAAGAGTGAATTAGGAAGCAGAGATGATACAGTAAGCACACTCTCACTGTTTTGCACTGCATGAAAGAGCTACAATAGTAGAGCAGTGCCCTAAAAAATGTGTCCCTGTGAGTAGAAAAACAACCCACAGCTCAGGCATCAGGGAAAGTTTAAGATCAAGGGGTCCTTTTGCAAGGAACACACATAAGACACCTAGAGTTAAACTGTCAGAAGCTTTTAATCTCCACCTGCAACCAGGCCTGTCCGAACTCCTCTGACTGCACTTCATGCAGAAATGCCCTAGACAGCTTGACATTTGCTAAATAAGGTGTATTGGCAGTATGGAGCATTCAGTTCAGGTGAGGCCTCCTCTCTAATCAGTAGGAGAGTCTTACTTCACTCAGTTTTCCAGGGAACACGGAAGATTTACAATCCATAGGACTGTGTGTTATTAAGAATGAGCCAACCCTGGGTTGGCATATTAGGGGGATGAACAGCAGAAAATGCAACAYAGACACAGCCTCAAGGATGTGGCAGAGACTACCCGTATATTTGCCTGTAACTGTCATCTGTCAAGACTATGATTAGCAGATTTGCTGTAAGACAGTGTGTGAACTTGTTATAGACTGCAGTTCTTCCAAGTGGAAAGCTGTTTAAAAATGAGGAAAGAACTGGGAAAATGCTACAAGAAATATCTATAAATACTCACCAAAAAGTCAGTACAGAAAATTACACACAGGACATTTCACATCTGTTTCTCAAAAGCATCTTTCCCATYCCTGTTTTCTGAATAACACTGTGTTTTGTTGCCCTTATAAAACGGGATGAAAGATTTCAGAGAAAAAGAAAATTAAACTCTMTTATTTGTTTCTAAAATTAATTAAACCATTTTCATAATAAAAATGTAGCAAACACCCTTTTTAAAATAATTAAAATACGAATTGTGCTACCAAAAAGCATATTATAATCTCTGACACACCATCATATAAAATCCATTTTTAAAGTGGGAATTTASTCAAATCTGAATTTTGAGAATTTTATAGCTTCAAGCCAGATCATTAAATACATATATGATTTAAGACAAATTGTTTCCTTTTAAAAACACCCAAATTACCAGGTAACACAAAATGGATAAGGAGTATCAAGTAAYACAGGCTAGGGAACAAACATTTCAGAACACTTTCTATAGATTAACCATGGGGGTGGATAAATAGCTCTCAGAGTTCAGAGCAGAGGAGCTGGTGTGATGAATAGARGTAGGTGGATAGTTCCAGTTTGAATCAGAACATATCCCACTTTGTCAAGGCTGCCGAAAATGAGTCATCCTATGCTATATCACTTTATATGCCATGCCCATTCAGCAAGTTGTTCTTCCTACTTCTCRAAGCCAAGCACATGTTTGGAGGAGGTGGCAAAGAAAATGCTCTTTTGATCATGTCCCAGCACCCTTTGCTTCCATAAAAAAAAGTGTAAATTTGGAAATGCAGAAGAATGGGGAAACTTAGGCCTATTAGCAGAGTCTAAAGGAAGGACATACAGAGTGGAAAATATTAAAATATGAGCTATGCTATTGGAAAAAAACAACTATTGTGGAAATCAAGGTAAAAGTAATTCAAGAAGGAAATTCTGAAAATTACTAATACTGAGAATACTTGCTTCTTAGTCTTTCAGGTCTTAATTAATAACTAAATTATATATTTTCATAAATAGTCAAAGTTCTTCCAGAGTTTTCCACTAGAGAAAAGACCAGCATCCAATTATTTAGATGTAAAAATTAAAGATCTTTTTTGAAAAAAAAAAAAGGAAGGAAAGAACACAAGCAGGATCTAAGTAATCTATTTGCATGACAGATGAGTAACCTAAGCTGCACCTGAAAAAGTAGTTTCCTCAGTCTAAAACATCACCAAAGAAATTTATACCATTACTTGGGTTTGTAAAGCAATTTATATAGAGGATTATTCAAATACTCATACTATTATTTTATCAACAAATGCATTTAATACTTCCATACAGATCATTAGTTTAAAAGGAAGTGGAAAATAGACAGAAAGCAAAAGCATCCATAGCACTRTGAAAAAGACCTTTCAGAAATTATAATGACCACTATTTTAGCATAGCCCTGTTAAAACTGAACAGAAAATACTTTGCTTCCCATTAAAACTCTCATATTTAAGCCCTATACTAGAAATGCAGGTGCCTGACCAAGAAACTTASGCATATGCATTAGTTCTGAGAATACACACAATCTCTATAGAAGTCAGCTGAGCATCATCCTACTTATTAGCATAGTAAAGGAGTTAAAATATAGTTAAGTTATGACACTGTTAGGTCATTATTTTCACAACATGAATATCTGTTCAAAGACTTAGGAATATGAGAGTTCAATTGCTTCTTTTTGGATCTACCCTATATAGCTACCAAGGTTGTTGATACATAAGACCACAGTTGCTGCTTTTTTCTGGAATACTGCAACTATTACTATTCAAGAAAGTTTCTTATTCATAAATCTTCTGCTGACTTACAAGCTAAGCCAGGAGAAGAAAATAAATGTCCTTTTCAGCTGGAGCTGAGAACCAAGAAAATATACCTACTGGCTATAAAGAATACCTAGTGATAGTAGGAAATAAAATGGAAACCTAGGGATTTAATTCACTACATTTGGCAGACATTACATAGCATGATACATTGCATATGGGCTAGGTGAATAAACATGAACACCCTGAATCTTCTGGCCATTTAGTGAGCCACACAAAAGTCTGAATCGTAACTCACAGGTACTTCTTTACACTATCACTGACAAAGAGCAYGTATTTTTCTTGTCAATTGAATGAGAGGGTCCTAAGTAACCACAAATATGGCTACTTAGAGTTATAAAGAATRCAGCTTTGCTTATCAGTTCAAAATTTAGGCAGATCTGACCATCCATATTGCAAATTTTGAGAAACCAAAAGTGACTAAAAACTAACARCACTAACTATCATATTTTAGCAGAGAGCAAATGATTTATTTGTCAAGATAGCAAGAAARGCATATCATTACTTAGAATGAAATTTAGTGATAGTACACTGATTACTTTGCAATAGTAAATATCAGCTCTGCAATAAGTGTGTGGGAATAAACATTTCATCTTTGTCTCAATCCTACAGCACTAAATAGAAAACAATGTATACATGATTTGAATGACTATATAGACCAAAAAGACTTTTTCTTTTCATCTTTATATTGTTAACGAGAACCAATCTTTAGTGTTTTAGAAACCTAAATGTAGCCTCTTGGTGTGTTTGTATATGGTTGCAATGTGCATGTCTAATTTTGGAATTTGAGAAACCCTCACACCTACTGTAGCAGTGCAGTGCAAATTATCAAGATCGGCCAATTTTATAGATGTCTAAATTTAGGTGCCAAACCTAAGATGAACAATTCACATGCAGGTTCCAATTCCAGACACATTTTACACAAATGACCAAACTGATTAGAATTTAATTACTAAAGTTTTGTTTCTGCATGTTTGTCTTACAGTTTTTTCAGACTACCACACATATGTTTTCAAATTTCTGGAGTGGGTGCACTGAAATACTTGCTAACAAACAGTATTAGMAAGATGATAATTTATAGCATAAGCAGACTTTTTAAAAAGACTGTATGTGCATTCAGTCTAATTTGAATATGAAGGCTACTCTCCAGACGAAAGAGATTATTTCCTCCATTTCTCCYCATTCTGCATCTGTGTCTCCGTAAAACTAAAAGCAGAGGGCAGCTCTTACCTTGGCATAGTGAGGATCTACAATCATCAAAAGATAATAATCCTTGGTAAATCTTTGAATCCTTTTTCCTCTCCCATCAAGCAYGGATGCTAGCAGATACAGCACCTGGGCCCAGGAGAACACCTGCTCAGCATCCCTTAACTAGGTGCTCCCTGGCTGGCCCCAAGTTCAAAGATCAGCATGTGGCAACTGAGGCAGAGAGCTTAGGGGAAAATGAAAATTTCCTTTATAAGGTAACAGCCAACTTTACTATTTTCCAGTGTGCATGAACTAAATATATCTATCTTGTTCACATTATTTTGATGGTGAATAAACTATATTTTACTAGTACAAAATTTTGTGTTGTGTTTTGTCCAGCTAAACACCATAACAGACACTACTGATTAAAAGGATGCCTTATGACTAAGAAGGACATTTGGGCTGTAGGATCTTCCTTCACAAAAGATCCTCCTCTCTATTTCCTCTCATTAGTTCAGTTAAACTACCCTCAAAATTTCTTAGTTATGCTTGCTAGGGTTAAGCACAGAGTTAACTCTGCCAGTGTTACAAGTACCRCCTTGTTCTTGGGTACTTAGCCTAAAAAAAGGGATACAGGAAGAACCGAAAGGAATAGCAGGGATGTAGCCAAGCTTATAGTTTTGTGCCATAGATTGAATAGTTTTGCATGCTACATGCAAAGCTTGGTAGATTCCTTTTGCTTCCTGAATTTTCAAGAAAGAGAGGTTGCTAAAAACGTTATTATTTTCACAGAGCTAAAGTTTCCTTTCTCTTCTGGATGCAGTTTGTACCAGCTTTTTGGAAGCAGTGCATGCAATTCTTACATACAGCTAGACCTTACAGCCACTCAAAAAATATCAGATATTATCTAAAACACTTCCATTAGGTTTTGTTCATACAGGAAATAACACACTTGCACCAGACAGAATTCCACAGGTGTGTACAGGATCTTTTATAAAGAGATTTTCTGGTTGGCTGGCAGCTCCCTTAGAAACTGTCCTCTTTCATTGYGTTAAAACATGATGCAATAAAGCTCAAGCTAACATCTACCTATCTCAGCAGGATAGGGACAATAACAAATACAGTTTTCATTATGATTGTGGCCCATTTTTCTCCAAAGAATCTTCTCTTGCTTGCAGCATAGGATAAATACATTGCACAAAGTAAGGACCACTTAAAAGGAGGTTTTATCTGTACAGCTTGTGTTTCTTTTCTGCGTTAGAAAGTTAGATAGATAGATAGATAGATAGATAGATAGATAGATAGATAGATAGATAGAGGGTGGTGGGAACAAGGAGAGCCAAAAAAAGTAACTTACAGTTCCTTTGATTTGGTCCTATCTGAAGAAGCAGATCCCAGCTGTGAAATTACTTAAGCCACTTTCACCTTTCCTTAGTGACAAATTCATTCTCCACTAGTGGTAATGAACTGCATTCTCCACACAGGGTACTGTTCCCAGGTGACATCTACCTCAAGTCATTCATAGAGCACACTGCTGATTTTGTACATGCACCTGTGAGAGTTGCCGTGCATTGCAAGACAGAAGATGAGCTTCTTCCAGCTGAGCCCTTCTAGCAGCACAGCATTGCYTGTTAGGGCCCTCAGCCTCACACAGCAGCCAGCTGAACTAGTTCTCCCAGCCTGTGGAGAAAATAGTATAATGTGGACTCCAAACAATACTGCAATCAACGTTTTGTCTTCAGCATCTAACTGAAGCAGGAGTTTAAAAAAAGAAGAAGAAAGAAACACTTGAGCTTATTCTGTGTTTGCCCTGGGGGCCTAAAGTCAGCATTCCCCTTCAGGTCCATATCTCATGAAAAGCCAAGGTGATCCCAGTGCTGTGTCAGACACCATCCTTCAGTTCTGACAGAGTTCAGAAGCTGAAAGGGCAGGAAGAGATTCTCCTGTGCTCTATAAATAGGCAATCAGCTCTAAGAAATACTGAGCTACTAATATAGTAATAACTAATGACTGATTTTCTTTGTTCACAAGTGAGTAGACAAGTCAAGTAGCTTCAGATGATATGACAAGGACAAGCTATAGCCACAGAATGTTGCAGGGAACTCAGGGGATTTGGGGTTCTTCAAGATCTGCTGATCAGCGTTTCCTGTCTTGGCAGTATCTCATTGCAAACACTGCTGAATCTCTCTTTTTATTAGTAAGTACCTGTCCAAATTAGGACAAATGTCAGCTTAGTTCTCCCAGTGGCTGTATTAAATATTCAAAAGTCCCAATGACAAAAGTGAGGCAGCTGAAGTCAGATTCCTTGGTTGGTAATGGGACAAGACTCAAAACACTGATAACAGGCCCTCCTCAACTCCRATACTCCTGCTTCATTGCTAGCAAATAGTCCATAGGCTTTGTAGACCAAATACTGCTCCCTGTTCAGATCCTGTTCTCCTTAACTCCTGTGGGAAGTGCCAGGAGAAGAGAGGGAGATCACTGGAAAGTTTGAAATGTCAAATTCAAAAAAGCTAAGTCAAATACACTGCAACGCACACAGCTATCTAAGAATACAGCTCTTTAAATGTGATACAGGTTAACAAATTTACTTCTCACCTTCCACCATTTGCCCCCGGCAGCCTCCCTCAAGCCACTTCATGAGCCAATAAAGTTCTGTAATGCAACAGAAAGTTCACTCAGGGAAAATATAGTTTTTGACATTATGAGTTAGATTGCCTCAAGAAAGGACTTAACAAGTAAATAAGAACATATTTTTAAAAAACCCACATATGGCAGTTTGGCTTCTTGGGAAGCTGCTGTCGTAGTTTCCCTGTCTCAGTTCCTTCTCAGTAAAATAAGAATATTCATAAGATTGTAGCTCAGAGGAGTTTGTTGGAAATGTATTCAAATAAATGCCTCAGAAGTACTGAAAAAAAGCATGATGCACTATACTGGTTACTGCAGTACAGTCCATGAGGAAATTAATAATTCCAGCTTCAATGGTTGTTCTTATAATTTGAAATAAATAAAATATAAGCCCAAATACTGAATGAAGAAGATAAAAGTGAAAAATAAAATGGCTGGTCATGAATGGTGAGCACCATCCGCCCTGTAAGATAAACAATGCACTGGTCCAAAAAAAAAAAAAAAAAAAAATACAGAAAGATAAGACGACTATTTAATTAAAACTTGTATTAAAGCCCAGTGGTATTCAGTGTCTTTCTGAAGAAACTGTGGAAGGACAACAGCAGGTAAATTCTGCAAATGCTGTCAAAGCTAGTTTCATAGCTAATACTGCTGAGAATACTCGAGCTGGTGATGCTTAAACTGGCCAGTCCAGATACTTTGTAAAATGGGCTCACCTGAACCATGTTGTTTTTGCAACTCCCATAATGCAAAGTCAGATGCAATGGAACAGTCAGTTACATTTATATAGCTACCCTACAGATGCAATGCAAAGTAACAGTAGATGATGGTATCAGGTGCAGCACAATGCCACAAAAGCCAATGGAAACAAGCCCCAGTAGGAGGCTGTAGCTAAGAGCTACACAGAGTGAAGAGATGACATCGCACAGCACCGTTTTATTACTGAATTGCTGCCTCCTCTGCCTCTGAAATTCTGCAAAACACAATGCTGTGACCCTCTTTAACATGAGATTTCTCAAAGGTCTACCGCCTCATCAAAGAACCTGATGCTTCCAGGTGCAGGATCCCTTCTTAGCCTGGAAAGGAGGAACTGAATAGAAAGACCAATCCATCTACTTAGTTACTGCTGGTGTTTTGCTCAGTATACCAACAAGGCTGAGTTTGAGCAGCYGGTTAGCAGGAAACAGAAAGTGTGCACAAACTTAGAACGTCCGCCGTCGAACACAAAACCGTTTGGAAAGCACCAGTTAAAGTTTTCTGATCTTCAGATGTAGGTACACGTTGCTGTGTGTATCACTGCAACAGGGATGTTGGAGCACACARACTTCTAGGAAAAGTAAATTATGAATAATACATAACAGGAAATTATATCAACATGAGATAGCTAAAAAGATTCTTCYTTGTGCTCTCAAGCTTTTCTTTTGCAGCATCTGAAAATTTCTGCATTCTTAGTTGCATTTTTCTGATAATAAAATATTGAGGATTTCTCTTTTCTTAACCCTGGGTAATTTCACTGGAATTTCCTTATTTTGCCTGTTAATCAACAGAGATAAATCRGGGATTTATTTTACCCTAAAGGAAGCTACACTAGGAAAAAATCTTCATCGAAACAGTAGAACTGAAGAAAAAGTAATTGAAATAATTACAAATAATTAAACTCTTGTCAGATGCTAAATAAAATAGATTGTCCTGTAAAGTAGAGGTTTTCAAGGCATAAAAATATTTTAATGAGCTAAGCTAGCTTAGATGGCAGAAAAAGAAAATAAAATACAATTCATTAAACCCATTATCAGTACTATGCTAGAAATCATAGTTTTGCAGACGGACAATTTACCTGCTTGTCAAAAGACAAGCCATCAGCACATAACAATGTTGTCCAAGACTGAAATTTCCATTCAGAGGCATTGCAGCTATAGAGAATAATATCTGCTAAAGGAATGTGAAAAAGAGGCATTTTGCCATTTAGAATCCATGTTTCAGAAGTGGAAGAAACATKCAGGCTGCACAATTTCTCTCTCTGAATCCATATGAGCTTGACTGATCTGACAAAATCTGATTCCAAGATGTGTGTTTGGTGATCGTGTGCTAAATGACATGTTATTTTTTCACTACCTACAGCTCATTCGTTGAGAAAAGTTAATAAWGACAATTGTATCTGCTTAAAGTTTCTTGCTCTCTATTAATGCTTTCTTCCATGATGAGAGCACAACTYCTTAAAAATAAGCTAAATTAACTGCTTATTGGAACATCAAGGTACTCAGATGATCAGAGTTGCACAGTTAACAGWAGTATTATTATGTAAAATGAATAAGCACACAGTTACTCTAACAGATCTACTAATAAAGGTGTTAGGCTCTAGATTCAGCAATGCATTTACATATACCTTTAATTTAGTCCTAACCGTTATCCCATCACTGATAAAAAGTCCTCACTGGATTGAGATGAAAGCATCAAAGCAAATAATTTGATCAACTGAAGGAAATACAGACACTGGACCTGACAAGGGACAGTATGTAATGCGTAACACACCAATATACACCAGCAAACCACACGTTAATCATAGACCCGAATTTCTGTATGTTGTCTGGAGAGGAAAATGGGATGAACAGAAGCAAGCTGGGACTCCCCAGCTTTCATAGCCAGAGCTAGAAACTGCATTATGATCAGTATATAAGACGTGCATAATGTAACATATAATATATTCATATGAAACAC
The DNA here is from genome assembly GCA_003342815.1 of Eudromia elegans. NCBI lineage: Eukaryota > Metazoa > Chordata > Aves > Tinamiformes > Tinamidae > Eudromia > Eudromia elegans. The sequence goes on along the minus strand of PTEX01000275.1, from coordinate 761,715 downwards.
TTGTCAACTGTAAAATTAAATCACGATACATTACAAAACCAGTACTCATAGATCCCCTTGTGTCTCTGGGCCTGATATATATTCAGGCTCTCTTGAGGTTTCTCCATTAGGAAAACTCCATGATGCAAACAGAATAATATCCAAAATGTCTAAAAACGTAGAGGAGGCTTTTTTTTTTTTTTTTTTTTTTAACAGAGCACTGTAGAAAACCTTTCTTAGCAGTTTATAGTTTTACAGATGTCTTTCAGCCAACACAGCTCTCTTGCATCTCAAGGCCATTTGAACAACTGCTTCTTTCTGCTTTGCTTTTCAGATGGATTTATAGTGGTTTCTGCCTCAAACTCCAAACACCCCTGCAATTGAGCAAGGTGAGGACCTGCAAGGCACGAGGCCCATCTAGTCTGGGCAATACCTAACTCATTGGCATTTTAGGCCTTTTTTAATAATCTAGGGCCTAGCATTTTAAGGAGTAGTTTCTGTTGTCTCCAAGTCTCTCATTCTTCATTTAATTTTTATTCCCATCAGCTTTAAAAGAGTAGATAAAAGTCACTTACAAATGCTATACCAATGAAGTATGTTAGCAATGCAAAGAATTGTAAAGATCACCAATAACTAAATGAAAGCAAAAACTAATAGAATTGGACAACCAATAAGTTGCAAGTAATACCCGTAATATTTTTTCCCTCTTTAGGGATTCTAATACCTCTTTCTAACAAAGCCAAAGCAAATTTATTCAAGTATCTGAATGGACTATTTGGCGTACATGGAATATTCCCCATGCAATATACGGCTAAACAGCAAAGCAAAAGAACTGTCCTATTTTCTTTGAATCTCAGTCTTCAGATAACTCATGTTACCTGAATAAATCCAGCTTTTCAAATATTACCATGGCTATTGTGCCTGAGGCAGGGCTTTCTTCTTCTGCCAAAATAGTTTCCAGCATCAGCACACTGGGCTGYGAACTTATCAGCAAGAGAACCACATCAATGACTTTCCCAAGGATAAGGCAATTGTCAAGCATTCTCCCGGCATAAGAACACAGAACTAAAAATGGAAATCTGTAGCATTCTCTCCTTGCAAAACAGCTGTTCAGATATTTATATGCAAGTTTCCCCTTTCCAATCCCCTTTTTTTTTTAAAAAAAGATAACTAGGGATATTGTGACTATCACATTTTTATTTCCACAGTAAATGTAGCTTAGAGAGGAAAAATAATCCAATTGAGCTTAGCATGCAAACTGAAGTATTGCCCGTATGGTTCATCTTTACACCTTCATCCATACCTACTCCTGTCCTTTATGTGTTTATGAAATTAGCCACATTTGCAACTATCAAAACCATCATAGCTCACAACAGAGTGCCATCACACTACCAGCAGTATGACCATATGAACACCGACTGTCCAAAAAAAAAAAAAAAAAACCACCTTCTAGTTTATGTTACCTCCCTCTGTCACCCAGTACAACGGTAACATGAGTTGTATCTTCCCCAAGGCATGAAGCAGCCCTCAGACAGGCGTGAGGCTGAGACAGCCCGGTTGCCTGTCCGTGTGGACACGCTCGCTGGCTTTCACGTGCTGGTGGGAGGGCTATTTTCCAGTTCTTTCACTGCATAGGAGAAGCAAAATGGCACAGCCAATAGTTTGACCCATTCTCATCATATCCTTCAACACCTCAGTGTTCCTACTAACATCAATATTACTATTTTCTCATGTTGAAATGACTTGGAGTTCTATCAAAAAGTAACAAGAGTAGGTTTGATATAGTGTTCTTTAACAAACAAAAGACACCAGAAAGAAATAAARTGTTAGTGTCCATTTTGTTGCAAAAAAAATTCAAATGCAATTTAAGCCARCTGACATATCAGCTTGAAAAATGACTGTTATGAAAACATATCAAGTTATRAAATTGGAATGCAGTGGATTTCTACAGGGATTKATTTCTACTAAGAGCTAATTCAATTRCCTTAAAGGTGTGAAATCGCAATTTAATTGCCTGCATTYAGTGGATGCTACATTGAACACTGATGTAAACATRAGAGATATTAATATGAAGGAAATTAGTTATGAGTTACAATATTAGAAATATACTAAGGAAATGTTTAAGCAAAATATCCCGGGAAACAAAAAAACAATACAAAATTATTCATAGAAAGGAGTGAGAAGGAATACTGGGAAAATGGCATTGACAATCACTTATATATGTGAAGAACTCTACTATAAGGAAGCTAAAGAAAGGAAACAGAGGTGCATATCASTAAGAGGCACTGCACATCAGTATTCAAGGGACAAAGAGCCTTTTAATAACTAGCAATAAATACTGCCCAAGAAGATAACTCAGCCAAGTCAGCAAGGGACAGAACAACACWGTTATTAGTGGAGGAAGGCTTCCTCCTCCTGCTAACCTGGATTACTTTTGCTTTCTCATTGACCCAGTAAACGTGTCACCTCCCTGAACTTCTCGTCTACAACAAGATTAATTCTTGAAATAGCTTGGTTGGCAAAAGCTATTTTCATACCTTACCACAATTCACTATTCCAGATGTAAGCAAAATCCTTAGACATACATTACCATGCATGAAGGAAACACCCTGAAAAGGGGGTGAGAGAAAAACAGAAAAACCAAAACTCAAGGCAGGACATTAAAATAAAAGTTTGTTTTTAATAAGGTGATGACAGAGAAAATGAGTTGATGAATAAAATTTGAAACCAATTACATCACTGAAAAATCAGTAAATTTTTCCTGGACAGTCCCACTCGTACAGCAATTTTAGAAGTMTGTAGTTTTCAGATTTTAAGACTTAAATTTTTAGGCAATAATAGTCACACCATGTGTGTCAGCTAAGAAATTTGCAGATTTCTACAGAAGCATACCCTAGAAAATTAAAGAAATTTTATAGACCACAAGTGATACAAAGTAGTTTGATTAAAAGAGAGATTGGCTATAGCACCCGCTTTCCAGYGGCACTCCAGGAATGTTCACAGTATGCTGAGTAAAACAGACTAAATGAAAAAAATCACTCTCGGCAACATACAGGTGTAGTCCAAACAGAATTTCTGTTTCTGTGTTGTGCAGCTTACAGTAACATAAGGCTTGCTTTAACAAGCATGTTTTCCAGAATGAATGCAAACATCATTGGCTGCCTTTTGATGTGACCCAAGTACCTATGTGTGATAAAGCAGACAATGTTTAACCTCTTTAGTTAGAGCCTTCTCTATATAATGTGTGGATGGCAATAAAAATAGTTCAATGACCTTCTGATTCAGAGGAAAATAAGATTTCAACATTGGGAGGTTTTATCCTGGCAAATTAGATTTTGTGCAATATCTAACAGGATGCTGGYGCAGCACTCAAAAGAGGTACTGACAGCAGAGAAGAAAAACAAGCAGAAGCACCTTCCTCTACCACTTGACATCTTTTGATACGTTGAAAAATGAATTGGGATACATTGATAATACTGGATTGCTTATTTTTATTTTACCCTCTTTATTTGTTCAGTCAAGTGCACTGCATCCAATATGAGCCAAAATGACCCAGTGAGTTGAAATTTATCTGGTTCTTTGCAAGCCCTGATTTCCCTCAAATATCTAAATGAGGGAAAGAGGGAAAGGAAGAAAAAAAAAAGACAAACTTATTTCTTGAACAATAATTAGTCTTTATATCACAGAATTCTTCTTTCAAAAGGGGCATTACTGTATTCCATATGTATTAATGTTCCGAATGTAATAAGCAAAGTAATTTCCATAGCTACTTTCACAGATTCAGGCTAAGTTTTCTCATTGACATGAAAGTCATGCTTTTAAATACCTATAATATGCATTGAAAAAACAGGAAAGAAAAGAATAAAACCAGAGTTGAATGAGAATAAAGTGAAATAGCTACAGCAAATTCTAGCTCTAACAAACTAAAACACATACTACTGTTTCTCTGACTCAAGGGATGTGCAAACAGCAACTCCTTTCACACCTCCACAGCTCAAGCCCTGAGCCATAGAACATATTTTAAAGAGTGTCTTTTTTTTAGAAGGAAGATGTAAAAAGCAAGTATGTGGACCCTTCTGTAGAAAAGAGGTGAGAAGGAGATTCAAGAAGCTGATGTATTTAACTGAATAAGCCTGGAAAGATAAAGGCAGTTCTGTGTCTTCCATCCTTGCAAGGGGACACAGAAGACTACAGTGCAAATCTAGAAGYAATTAGGCCAAATTCTACCCTCCTTTAGTAAGAGCAACAACTTCTTATATCAGGATATGCTTTGCTAAAAAAAGGCCTCACTCATACCCAGTACCCGCTGCATAAGATTTTTACATTGCAAGAGCTTTAACATTACATGTTAAAGTGTTAGAATCAGCGGTTGTTCTTTCTTATCCCAGGTATCCTTTGCACCACACCTTTACAAAATGCACACATTTCTTTCAAAATTAAATTGAATTTACTCTTTATTGTATGACTAGTCACAAAAAAATCCATGTTGTCAGTGTTCAGTCTCCTTACTGTGATTCCCACAGCCAAAGACAAGACTCGGAAAAAGACGCATCTTTCCCAGCCTCCTGACATGCAGCCACCTCTGCAGCAGCACAATTGCTGCTTGGGCACRCAGAGCATCCCTGCACACTGCCCGCATCTCTGCTGAGCCAGAGACAATCCCAATAACAAACCGAGGATGCACACAGCATCAGTTAAGCCTCATACCATTACCCACAAATAACAACCTGGGAAAGTAAGGACATCAGTTTTGCATCACTTAAGCTGTGTAGCAGTTCTGCAATGATGTGACAAATCCTGTCTGCTCTGCTTCAAATGAAAACATCCAATTCGCTCCAACTTTATATTTTGATCTGTGAACTTTCAGATTTTCTGTATCAAGGAAGTACAGACCTGGTTAGACATGTATAAGGAAGGAGATATACACATTCACCATAAAATTAGCCCGTATCTGACAACCTGACACAGATATTATGGCTTATATTAAAAAACACTCTATTGTGGAAAAATGATGTGTCACCCTTGATGTATAACAGACAAATGATGAAATGCTTGAATTCAAGCAGGAAGGGAATGCTGGCTTGCCACAGGTTCTAGATAATACAGGTGCTTCACCTCTGTCCCTTAGCTTCAGCTTTAATATTTCAAGCTAGTAAAAAAGCAAAATTATTTAGTTTTCTTTGATACTTATAACCCGATTCCATATCTCCACCACTGCTGCAGCATAAGATCCARCAGTATGTACAGCTGCTATAAAGAAAGGGGGATTTTATCCTGACATTGTACGAGACACAAAGTGATGTGCCACAGGTGATAAATGAGAAAAATCACAAATAGGATGTACAGAAAGGATTATTCTCCCCTGCAGATATGGGGCTCCTGAAYCTCTGATTAGTAACAAGGGATTAAAGTAACTATATTCCAAAAATGTCAGCTTAAGTAATGCTCCCACGGTTCAATAAAGAAAAAGACTGCCTGTAACAGGAATAATTTCTCCATTTAAGTGATTTTCTCTATATCGCTTCAAGTACAAAAYGAATGCAGGAGTCTATATCATTCCAGTAAAAATATACTATTGAAATATGTAAATGCTAAGAAGAAATTAATCTTAAGAAGTTGTACTACTATATAATACAACTTATTAAATGAATTTAAGGATGTTAGAAAGATTTAATAATCAATGGGAAAAAAAATTCCTAACTAAAAAATTACCATGATTTATTCGTACTTGCCATCATAAATCCAGCCACCTCCCTGCAGTCACTTATAGGGAACATTCCAGTAAGTTACCTGCAATGCTAGTGCACTGCAATTAAAACTACAATGAAGAAAAAGTAGGTGAAAATCACTCAGGCAGTGATTGCAATGATGAATGTTGCACTGAAACTTCAGTAAAAAAAAAAAATTATTATATTATGTTTTTATCATATTATTTTATTATATTATTAAAACTATTTTAGGGATAAAGTAGTTGTTTAGTTTATTTAGCATCAAAAACACTTAAATGTGTTTGCTTCAATTCCCTCTTCTAAATAGAGGAAACAACCAGCTCACTTGAGACACCATGCTTAAAAACCAGCTAAGCTGCCTAAGCCAATAGCACGGGCAAGTGCTAGAAAAAAGGAAAACACCTTTTTACCAGAACTCAATCTAAATGTTCCTTTCATCTTCCTCTAAAACACTAGCTAAAGGGGAGAAGAGGAAGGAGGAGAGAATGGGACAAAAAGCAAACAAGAAAAACTAGAAACCTTTGTGTCTCAGAACTCAGTCCTCCTTRCTTTCTCTCACACTCTATGAAACTGAAGTTTCTCGAACCTGCTGAGCTGAGACTGTGCGTAGGCATGGTCTCCACAATTATGCAGAGAAATAAACTCAATCTTGTTACCATCCTGTTGCTTAAAGAAGGCTTTGCATTATATATTGATGAAGCTCATTGACTTTTCCTAGTCCCGTAAAAAGCTTTCTCTTCTTCATGTGTTTGATTAGATTGACCCATCATAGGGAGCCTAAGTCAAAACAAAGTCTAACAAGCAAACAMCCTATATTCTGTTCTTCTAAATCCAACCAGTGGTATGCTCCAGCATTATGTATTTCTTTGTTCTAAAGGTGATTTTTCGATTGTTTTGTGTTGTCAATATAAGTTTATTTTTAAACTGTTAATTTGAGGAGGTCAGTTCAGAGTAAAATATTGCWATATTCAGAGATTGGGCATATTCTAATGTCCAGGAATGACTTTCCTTTCAGTGAAAAAACACAAAGCCTTCATACATTTAGTCAGTTCATCTTCTTACCAGCACCTTAGCTCTTCTCATGTTCTGAATGTTCTAATCARATTCTTCGCATGCTCTTTACAGTGGCAAGAGTAGGTTGTAAGTAACTTTAGCATTTACATACTTTTAAGACAGAATCTAGAGATGAAAACTAGCCAGAATTTTGCCTTGAAGTCTTATAAGAATCTGGYAAAAGATGGGTATTATTCATGTGTCCTCTTAGGAGTCTCTTTTCTGGAAGAGTCAGAATAGATATTCCAAGGAAACTCCAAATGATGGATGTCTTGAGGTTCTCAGACTGGTGCGCTCAAACTATTTTTMAATGCTTTAGCTGAACTAAACTTGCCTCTGGAAAGACATTCATTGTTATCTGATAGTCCTAGGTGAGACTAGGACCACTAAAGAGAGGACTTATTCMATTTTACCACAGCAGTTTTTGCATTTTTTGCTTTCCCAAGTGAAAAGCTAGAGATTTACAATATTTTTCTCTCCAGTTTGTATAAATAACTGGAGCCCATGCTCTCTCTCATGTGTTAATATATAGGCTACAGAGGAGTTAAAAAAAAAAAAAATGAAAAGATATTGTGATGTTTTTCCCCTGTACAAATAACCAGAAAGAACTGATAGACTAAGGATTCTATGCAGGGAAAGGGAGCGCTGTTGGTAGCAGCTCACACACCCTGCATGGGCACCAAGCAGAGCCTGCCCGAAAACTAAAGGGGGACTTTGTCCCCCTTCCGGGAAGAAGTTACATGAAAATAAAATGAATGAAACAAAAAGCAAACAAAAAAAACAACCACCACAAAAAGACACATCCCACACACACATTTATTCATATAGAAAAGTTTTCAAAGCAGAGTCCTTGCCAATTCTTGCTGAACTACATGTCTGTAGCAAGAACCAAATCTGAACCCGTCCTGAAACCGCTCCCCTGCAAACATCCAAGGCATGAAAACACAGTTTGAAGACATACAAAGTGGTCTTTCTTGTCCTCTTTATAAAATAGCCCACTTAAGAGAAGCCTTGATATAACTAATTTAAAATGAAATTCTCCTTCTTTGGAATGGTGGGAAGAAGACAGAATTCGCAAGCAGAACTCCACGGAGATGCTGCTAACAGCAACGTTGCAGTGCATCAGTCAGGAGGAGCTGGCGCCATCAGCACGAGTGTTATTTTGAGATGTGTGAGCAACCGGGCTGCTCYAGTTGATTACGGAGGCTGAAGTTTTAGCCACCGTATTGACTCCTCCAGTCGCCGCTTYTCAGCCTGTAACTGAATATTGAGTCACTTCTCGGGAACTACAAGAAACGGCTAAGCAGATGCACTCAGTCAGCCTTGTCAGCTTCTCCCCCGTGCAAATCCAAACGTATCAAAGTTTGATTAGCACTATAGAGAAAAAAAACCATCTGCTAACAAACCAAATTCATGTCTCATTGAAGAAAAAGAAAAAAAAAAGAAAAAGAGCAAATTGCTGTTAGATACCTGCACTGCTGAAATATAAGGAGAAGAGGGCATTTTTCATGTTGTTTCTCTCAAACAAATATGTGCCTAGAATAACAGGAAAAACTGTGAAATCAACACAGCAAAGGTAAAAATGACATAGTAGAGCACTTCTTTTCTTAGAGTCTATTTTTTGCCATATGTAAAAATACAACAAGTACTGCATCCACTTTTCAAATCAGATTAAGGAAATCCATTATTCACTGGATAAAATGATCATGATTATTTTTTGGAGTTAATCCTAAACAATTTAGATTAAATTCCTAAGCCTGTATATACTTAAATTCCTGTGGAAAGACTTTTGGAACACACTTTACAGCCATCTGCTTAAGTGGATGATGTAAGGTCACATCCAGTAGAATTCTTCAATGAAARATGGAGAATGAAAAAAAAAAAAAAGTCTTTCCCAAAGCTCAATGCCTTTGAAATATTGGTTTGGACTATAYAGGCAAAAGGAAAAGAAGTCCGCACATCCGTTTTGTTTGTCCAATAGCAAATGCTCCAAAAAGATTCTTAGCAAAACACAGAGGTTCTAGTGATATTTCATTCATGCCAGCAATATCCATTACTTCATGAAATAAATGACCCTGAGAAATGTCATTTTATACATTTTAAAACAAGTTTTAATTTAGGCCTCTTGTCACAGTACAGAGCAATATCATAATTAATGATGTGAAACTGGTAGCTAAGATGTCATTACACACAGGGATGTCACAGTGAATCAAGTTAAACTAGCTACTAAAAAAATTCACCACTGGAATATTAGTTTTTATATGCACAGTATATCAAATAAATCTTTGACAAGGAACAAAAAAAAGAGTATGGATTAAATATGATATGGGATGAGCAGATCTGGTAGAAAGCTGGCCTAGAATCTCAAAATGCCAGCATATCAAGGCCTGTGGGTGAATCAGACTATTTATTTGCCAACCTGACCTACTTCTATTACACTTATCATTCTTCCCAAAACCATTCACAAGAGTCTTCCTGTCAGAGCAAAAGACAATATTAATTCATCAGAGCTCTAACATCATTTCTAAAAAGGCTGTGTACCTCTTGGAGAAGCATTTAAAGGTATTCTTAGGAGAACACCCAGTTGTTCAGAACACCTTTCTCCTGTTAGTGGCTTATTTTTTCTAGATTATATTAGCACTTATGCACATATTAAGACCTAAAAATATTTTTTTTCAATTGCTATTTTTCATTACAGAAATACAACTGCTAGGAGCATATTTCTCACCTAAATATTCACATGGGATGAACAAAATAAAGTTTTACAAGGCTGCAACATCACTGAAACCGTGTCACAGTTTGGGAATTGGGGGTACAGTAGCTATCCACGACACTTAGGAGCCCCAGTGCCCATCTGCCCCGTGTGCCTGGCCTCACGGTTTCCTCCGGGACAGCGAGGGGCTTTCAAATACATCTTGCCAACACCAAACCCCAAGCATGGGGAGCAAGGGGGAATTCACACTGTGGCAACCCGAGCTGCTGCTTTTACAGAGGTAGCTGGTGGATTGCTTTTATTCCACCACATTCACTGCATCTTGACTGAAACAAACACCCATTATTCATCAGCTGACTCAAACAGAACAAAGCCTTTTAAGGATTACAAAACCTTCAAGTTTCCCTTATTTTATATGCACTAACTTTGCAGAAGACAATTATCTGTCTGCCATTCACACTTTCTGATGCATAGCCCTTTCTTCGCCAACAGATGAGGACACTATTGGGYTTTTAAGGTTCTTGTAGCAGGGTTTCAGGGAGGGGTTTTGCTCTATTTTGAAGACTAATTTGTTTTTCTTTAATAATGTACTTTATTAATCTTCTTGTTTAAAGTTGATTTGTACATTTGTATTATCTTCGTTGTTTTTTTTCTTCTCCTTACCAGAGAGATTTGCTCCTACAGGTAGTGGCTAATTCACAGCCACTTAACAGCTTTGTACCAGACAGCTATACTACATCTATGCAGCAACTAGAACATCTGACTGCGACCGAGGGCTATAGCCAAGCTAATTTTGAACTGGCTTGTTCAGGCAATAACTTCAGTGACAAAAGCCTAACAGGGGCTCACAGCACCCTACCCTCATACATCCAAACATTCTCATAGGCTTACTTGCAGAAGCACACAGTGCTGCCACTGCAATCACCACCTGCTTTAACCAGACAAAAACCATTGGCTGCAAAGCTACACATACAACAGTAACTCCCTAGTGTAGTATAGATGCACAGGTAGGTAGCAGAACAACTTKGTATGGGCAATAACTATGTATAAGTAGTCTCTCTTTTCCATTTGACACTTCCCTTTCCTCTCACATTATTCAGGTTCTTGAGGGTCATGCTCAGCATCCATCTCTARTGGGCTCTTCACACAGGCTGTCAGCTAGGCAGACCTGCAAGGAATGTATCTGCAGCTCCTTCACTTCACTAAGGCTCAGGAAACACAGTCCTTCAGCTCCACATCAGGACTTATGGTTTTGGTATCACACAGCTCAATTCCTCATCTACTAACGTGATGGTGGACATGTGCAGTGCTTTTGTACAAAAATTCACACACAAAAATGCATTTCATCACTACCCCATGATAGTATGCAATAGACGGCAGTTTTTCATAAAGAACGTGCATATTCAACTGTTAGTTGCATTTTGTTGCACCAATTGATCTCRTTTTGTTATTGTCATAAGTTACTTGACTGAAGCATTCATGCAGTCCTATAGACTAGTGAAAAGTAAGGAGAAATGGTAATTTGCTGTAATTTTTCTCCTAGWCAGCTTTTAATGCTTTCCTAAGTCTTTACAATTATTCTTCTATCTTTTAAGGTAAAAATGGTTGTTTGTATTACTTACAGCATTTCACGTAGCATTGAAAATATACTTTAATACAGGTCACAACTTACCAATCTTGTACCAGGACTACACTCATGCTCCAGGGCTATTTTCCCTTCTGTTCTTTCTACCAGAAAGAACCAGCCACAAAAATAGCCTTGACATACTAACACCAAAGAAGAGGAGAAAATAAGGGCTAGGAAAAGGCACAGARCAATATGTTATGAACAATATCATCTGTGGGGAAGACTTGGAGGACTACTATAGCTATACTCTTACCACTATGAATGTGGGAAATGAACATTTATACAAAAAAAAAAGACATATGAAAGGTGAAGTATATCAGGCCAAGTCCACGAATAAGATATCAACTTCAACTGATACTGCCTTTCATACCTCACTGTCCTTATCCCTTATAGAAGTAAGAATAAGATAAAGCCATTATATCATTCACATCTCCCTCCTCTCTATCATTGCTCATTTGGGGGAGAGGRGATGATTCCTCTCAAGTGTAATATACCTTGATTTCCACTATAACACATTTCATGACTTAAAAAAAGGTGTTGGGCAAGAACTGACAAGGCAGGCAGTTTGGCTGCTTATTGATTCTGCACCTAAAAGCTCTCAGTATGGAGCAGAAAATGCACTCTTTACTACATGACTGAACACTGAAACCAGAACCTTGCTGCTCAATGCAGTAAAAGCAGGCAAGGAGAATCTCTACAAATGCAGTAAGGTTTCTAGGGCATGCCCAGGATAACGGATCCTAAAAGCCTGCGGGCCTTTTCCTAAAGCACCTTACAACAGTCAGAGCCAGGGTAAGCCAAGGATCATTTGGTTCACAAGCAAGTAGACCAATGTAAGGCAGGWCACCTTGCCTCTCCAAAGGCATTTGTGGTAAAACAGTGGCAGTGCAGTTTTGAAGGTGAGGGGGAAAGGAGGTGAATAAATTCCCTTTGAAATTCAATGTTATTGAACTCAAATACCCAAGAGAATGTGGCCAGTTTACAGAGATCAGCTTTTTGCCYGACGCTGCAAATAGCAAATGCCTTCGAGACCAAGTACATCTCTCCATGTGAGAAGCTATGCAGAAATATTTAACAGTGACAGTGTAAATACAGATAAAACTATAAAAATCAAAATAACAGCRTAAAATACCAAGTATTTCAAAGTGCAGCTACTGGCCAAGTTTGACTAGTACCATAAAATAAATAAATAAAAAAAAAAAGAAAGAATCAGCAAATCATGGCAGGAGATAAAATGAGCACTCACTGGAGCGTGTGACAGGTGTATTATTACTGTTCATAAGCAGTTCTGTAGCACCAGCATCATGGTAGGCAGTTTACAGACAGGCTGAATAACAAAATCTGTGCTGTGAAGAGCCTCCAGCCTAAGCTGACAGTATACAAATAGAGACAAGAGAGTGGAACAACAGAGCTGTGAGAATACACATTCACATTCGAGTACCATTTTGTGGAAGAGGAAAATCCCATATAACAGCTCACTGCTGCTGAGTCCTCCTACTCCTCCCCACAGTTTTTGCTGCCTGTCCTTGCACTGCACTCCTCTAGTTCTGGTGCTCRTATTCTGCTTCTTTCTCTCCCAAGAGCCCATTGGACTTAGCACACTAGCTACAATCTAATCCCTCTGTTAAAACTGAAAAAATAAGAAAGCAGTCTGAACAGTTTGGTATTGCTTCTGAGTAAGGTCCAAAATAGGACCAGAAAAGTCAGAGTCCCTGCAACAGTATGTCTCCAAAGCTGGGAAAGAGYAACCTGAAGACAGCAACTCCTTTAGTTCATAGTCATATCCTCTGCCTCATAGCTTCTAGAATATTGCTACCTAAATTTTAATCTTTAGACTTTTCTCTAAGTAAAYATGTAGGTGAAAAAACATAATGCACTGTATCTCCCTCTCGGGAAATCTGCTTTCAGGAACATTTTTATTCTGCTTTGCCTTAGGGACTCTTCTCTGGCAAGGGAAACATCTCAGACGCATTTACTGAGGCTGCCAAGGGGATTGCAAGTGAGAGATTAAAGATCTATGGGATTTGTCCCCCTAAATCTCAAAGGTATTTTCAAAAACCCTGATGGATTCTTGAGATTATTTTCCCCAAGTACACATTTTTACATCTAGCCTTCACTGCTCTTTCAGTTGACCTCAATACAGACACTTCAAGGAATTTACCCTAGTACTGTGCTTGTGATGTAGCCAGACCATAAGGGATTTCACTGGGAGGCAAGCCAAAGGAGGTGATATGAAGTTTGATGCCAAATGACTCCACTGGGCAATATGAGGGCTTCTTTCCCTTTGATTTTTTCTCTTTAGGCAGATCTATGGTGGTTTTTCTGTCTCTTTTTTTTCTTTTTTTTTTTTTTTCCCCTTTTTAATCAATTTTCACTGCCCTCTTTCCTTTTCTATATGGAATAACCTATATAAAAGAAACCAGCATAATTTTAGGCAAAAAAAAAAAAAATCCTTCTGCTTTGCCCTGACTCAATATTTAATTTTTCCTCCTTTTTTTAAGTGCACATTATTAGATTCTGAGCTTCATTTTCAGCCCAGTCTCAGACAAGTGACAGTTCTTACCCTTTCCCAGACAGGTGGCCAGCAAGAGATTTTGCAGCATTAGTGCTCAACTCATTTAGACTTACACCAAGCCTGCGTGACCCCTGGGAGGGGACCCAACCCCTATGACCTCCTACTGCACTGCCCTTTSCTGCTAATCACTTCACCATCAGTCCTTGAAAAACAATTTTACATAATCTTCACTAGGCAAAAGAAATTACAAGTATTCTGACTGCTGCTCCACTGCCCTCACAGCGCAGCTTTCATTCTAACAAGAATTTGAATACATGTACACATATAGACTGAAAAGACCATTCAATTAGCAAACTACGGTGTCAGCCACAGAAGCTCAGCCAAAAAATGTTAAAATAGCCAAAGCACATATCCAATAAAGCGTAAAAGGAAGGTCAWATCTGAGTTGAATACACTCGTGCTTTATTCAGCATATCACTGGTATTAATCTACAGCAATCCTAAAAGCACAGTAGTGACAGGAGTTACTTCTGTGGATACTGCACTGACCTCTGACTCCCATTTTCCTAGGACACAATAAAAAATGGAGTACCATGACAGATGAGKGCTGCAGGACCTAGCTGAGGCTGAGACCCATGGCTCCTTTGCTAGAAATTGTCCTGGGTGCCTTGCAGAGGTGGCAGCAGAGAACATACCTGCCGTGGTTSCCTCTAAAGCACATTGCCTTCTCCACTTGAGGCCAGCACAACCRCAGCAGGTCTAGCCCAGAGCAGCAGAGAAGTGGACACACGTTACTCCTGCTGCTCCTGCAGGCARGGGACAACTCACCATGCAGGGCAAACTACCACAGCCAGCCTTCTCAAACCACCCTAGAATGGACTGCAGTTAGTTACATGCTATAGCGAGCAATCAGTGATGCTTTGGTCTGTCATACGTGAATCTTCAATCAAGAACATCACCAGATTCCATACAAAATAGTTAATGTTAAAATAAATTCCAACTATGCTGTTTTTGCAGACGCATTTCATTTTGAAATCCGACACAGGAAGCCATCACCTGCCAGAGAAGCTCAAGCAGTTGAACAGAACCAGCCTTTTGAGGAGTTTTGCACAACACCCCGCCGTGCCCGCTACCCCTCYGCAGCACTGGGCAGCCTTGTGTCAGCACGAGGCTTGTGCTGCCGGGCAGGAGCTGCCAAGGAAGACAAGGAAGGGGTGTCAGGGGCCTGGAAGGGATAGCAAGTGGTGTAAGAAATGAGGAAGCATCAATGGCAACAAGAATATGTCTGCAGGAATGAACAACAGGCTGTCAAATCATGCCTTTTTGTTTGTGCATGCTGGCATTCCCTCTGGCTTCACTAGGAAAAGTGACAGAGAAATAACAGGTCCCTCTCGGATTTTGGCACCTGGTTAAATTCAGAAATCCAAAATAGTACTAAGGTAAAGAAAGGCAGCTGACTCACAGGCTATGTGTTGCATTCATATGCAGCCACTTCCTTTCCCAAAGGGAAAAAAAAAAATTGGTATCTGACTTGAGTTCAAGAGTCTGACAGTCGATGACACTTGAGCACTCACGTGAAGAGCACTGAACAGCAGTCAAGGTTGCCAGAGAAATATGGGAATTGTCACACAGCTTTGGACCAGCAGCAGTGGGCGCAGAAGCACAGGATAACCTCTGCTCTAGCATCCCACAAACCTAGCAGAGAAAGTCAAGGGAGCAAGAACCTTTTGGAAAGGCATGGCCAAATAAGAGGATTACTACACAGGGGAAAGCAATAAAAAAATGTTTGTAATATAGGCTCCTAATTGAAGAGCTACTGCTTAATTCTGTTCATATGTTTAATAGATTCTGAGGGAATTTAAATAAGTTAGGGAGATTTAACACTCCTCTGAGATGAGTCCATGCATAACCTTGTATTTCATAATAAAAAAATCTCTTTGATCTGTAAGACCCAGAAAATTGATTGTGGTAAATTACAATCTGAACCACCAACCTATGCTATGAGTAATACAGRGAAACTTCAAGACCAGATTTAATATGTCAAGATAGTCTACTGAGGAGGTGGAGAAATCAAGGTCTCAGTTGCGTAAGAGAGAAGCACAGGCTATTTGAGAACAGGAATAAYGTCACCATCTGCTTCCACCTACCACTTAGGGGCACTATTCACAGAGTAGAAAAATTTGCATAATTCCAGCATAATGGGAATGGTGTCATTATAACAAAAGACCTTAATCTCTGAACTGGACGGAATATCTAATAATAATAATAAATAGGTAAAATGCACTGACCTTGTTGTGATTAAGAAGCATAAACTGGGTCAAAGGACAAGCAATGCAACAAAATAGTATTTTGACCTAGGACAGATTAACACAAGCTACTATGACTTCAGTAACAAACTGTATTAATTAATTTAGATTAAATATTGAACATATGGGTTCAGTGGCTGACCTAGACATACACAAAGATAGTTGAATACAAGTCAAAATGATATTAATATTTAAAAATACAAAAACATTCCTTCACATTAAATTTCCACCTTGCTCCCTCTCATGACCCCTATTCTAAAAATCAATTTCTTTTTCCCCAAGAAGGAATATTTCAAATTACCAGGCAGAAGAGCTTTGCTATTAAGGTCATGAAGTCAAAGATGAACCAAGGAAAATTAAGCTGAGGAATACAGAAGAATGGCATTTCAAAGGCAACAGCAATATCGAGCCATCTTAAAGCAGTAAAGCTCAAAACCGCACTACGGCAGGGAAAGTATCCATCTCAAACCATTCTGAGCTCTACCAGGACAACAGTTGTCCGCCATCTCTTTGGAAAGTGTAACCACACAGATGATACCACACATTCAGCCTCGCCCCTCTAATAGAGCCATTCCAAACCAGAGAGCTCCACAGAAGTGGTGACAGAATGAAGCAACTTCATTCAGCCCCCTTTCCATTCACAGGTTACTTTCCTATGAAGCCTCATGAAAACTGAACGCTGCAGACCCAAATTTTKTATTTTAAAGTATGCACAGATAATTATTAGAAGATGCAAAAGAAACATTACACATAAAACTCATATCTTTAATTTGATTTTGCTTCTTATGATAAAGCATCTTGTTTGTAGGCAACAGGAGGCCAAAAGTTTTTGGAATGCATTATTGTGCCAGGAGTTCRAAATTGAGGCCTTTTAGCTGCAACAGACTTTCATTAAGTTATCTCTCTGAAAATTCAATTGAATTTTCCCTAATCTTGTAACATTAAGAATATTGTGGGGGTTGATTCTCCTTCCACTTAGATAACATCATATATTTAACTACTAAAATGGCTTTCAGAAGATTACAAATTCACCAACACATACATCAAAAATATACTTGCATGTGGATAAAGACAAATAATCCTATTTAATCCCATCCAGTGGGCCCAAGGCACTGTGTTTTCATTTTAATACAACTAGAAAAAGTAGGATGGGTAGGAGATATGACAACCTTAACTAACTAGATTAAGGTGAAAACACTTCATTTCTTTTCTTCAGTAAGATTTTATAGTTAGTCAAATACCTTCAGTTGGCTCTGTGAAAGGAAGCACATCTTTTTTCTGTGCAAATGTACAACTATTTTATTAGTTTGTTTTAAAAAAATTCATAATCTCTGCAGCAYCTTGTACTTAATGAGTAAGAAATGCCTTTCTTCATCTCATTTTAAGTTTTGAAYTCAAAAAGAAGGCCAGATAAAATCTCCATCTCTCTCATCGAGACACCAGACATCGAACCTGTTATATTTTCATATATTTATTTTATATATCTAATTAAAAGCAATTCTATAACTTAAATGAATTCCATAAAATATCAAAATAAATAAAGAACACTCTGAAGGCAACCTCACTTTTCTGCAACTTATTTTATTAAACATTGCATTCTTCCACAGTTATGGAAGCCATATTCATGAGACAGATGTTWAAGAAAAAAGCTGACAAAACATCTACCTCAGCCAAAACACCACAAACCATCTAATAGCCAATTTGCTTTCCTGCAGTGCAGAAAAATTGCACTGAGGCCAGCACTACATACCAGCAAGAATACCAATATGTCAAGTAATTTTGATCAAATATGGTTAATTGTGTCTTATTTTCCCCCAATTATAAGCATATTTGGGATGCATAACTAGAACTTTACACCGTGGGGACAAAGACTTCAAGGTTAAACTCTGGATTTTATTCCAATTTTACTCTCTTGCAGTCACTTGATTGCAGCATACACGGCACACACAGTCAAATAAATAAGGAGAGCATTAAGCAAAAGCCAGATAAGGGCTGATTGCTGAGAGCTGTGAACTAATGATAATGCTTTTCTTCCTGTTTTTCAGTGATGTACTCGGCAGTGTACCTGCAGTAAGTGAAGTAGCAGATAATTCCCCTATCTTCTTGTAAAATCCCAATGATACCAGTTATTGTCAGAGTGCTGCATTTTCAGTTTTATAAATAGCATTCACTGATTTCAATTTTTCCCCTCTTAAGAACTCTGGAAATAGTGGCTGGTGTTTTACATTTCTGTTGACATTGCAAGTCTCTGTCTGCCCGTAGTATATCAATGTGATAGCTTTCCTAATTGGATCCATTTGCGGGATGACAGAGAGCAAGCAACAGAAAACCAACAGAGAGATGTATTTTCAGAGACAAGTTAGGAAAAAATAAAAAGAGTTTTCACTACTATTGACAGAAGCTCTGCATCTAATTTCCGTGAATATGGAAAACAGACAACTTTTCTTTATGAACRTGTTTTTAAAATAGACTAACATTGAGCTAAATCAGACGCTGTAATACTTTCTCTACCAGTGTCAAAACAGCCATTCAGAATATTTAGCTAAGTCTTTCATGCAGCATAAATAGTCTGTAAGGAGCAGAGAGACTGAGACACAGCCCCAGACAGGCACTGAGCTGCGACACAGCAGCTGGAGCCTTAACCCATCACAGGCTAGACACTTCCCCACGCTCGATACCAYGAGAGCACCAAGTGCCACAATCTTGCCCTATGCAGAGCTTTCATGCTGGACTAYTAGGGCAGATGCAGCATGTGTTTTATGAAGACTAATGTCCAAMTAAACCAAAGGGTTTAACTCCACATATTATTTTCATGGACTAGAAAAATTTCAAGGGCTTTTTACTGCATATGGACCACAGGAGACATAGATGTTCCGTAAGGAACTACAAAGCATGGCTCACTAACTCTGCCATTCTCAGAGCTAGGACCTAGATCCATCCCTTAAGGAAAAAAATATGTACAATCCCTTAAAGAAATGTATATCTTTTTTGTCCTTATTTTCCTTTTATATGTCCTTATATTAATACAAGAATATGCTGACATCAGTTTGCAAAATAAAACAAAACAAAGCATGAGGCAGCATAGTGAATTTGTCACAAGTTAAATTTAAAATGGCTCATTAATTTATCCCAGACACATCACAAGATTTAGACTAGAAAAAAATGTACTATTATGTCAAAGTAAGCAGCAATTAATAACTCAGCAATTATATATAGCTCTARATGATAGTACAAGAGACCAAGGTCCTATTTATTGCTTAGCCTGAGGGGAAAAGGATTCAAAGCTCACACTTCTCACTGCCCTGGAGAGTGTCTAGACTACTTGTTTAAAAGGGAACTAGATCAACCTCTTACTGTGAATGTTAATACATTTTACAAAAGCTACAAGTTCAGATGCAACAAGAATAGATCCAAGTGCCCCAGCTTCCAAAGAAGGCTCTTACTGGGAGATTTTTAGATGATGCAGACCTAACACAGAACCATTAAAAAAACCAAAAACACAAAAAACATAACGCTTTTGCTCTGTCATAGGTCTTGAAAAGCCAGATAAGAACCATTTAGTTCAGTTAAAATATCTCCCTTTTTCCATCCACCAAAATGCACAAATAGATTTTTTTCAGCCTATGTGGTGTCCACTACAGTGTGTACACAGGTCATTCTCATGTTCCTGCAGAGCATTTTTCATAAGTGCTTTAAGCATATTCTGGGATGGCAGGGAAAGGCTACCGAAAAAAAGCAACAGCGCCTAGCAAGGTTAGTCACAAGCTGTTAACAGCTGTTTATTTTTGGCTCAGGTGCTTCTGGCACAGGCTTTGTTAAGGTCAATTTGATCACAGAGCTACAGTTTAGTTGATAATAGCATTTCCATGAGAGTTTCATTCAATTCTCCTGAGCAACTTTTCACCGATCTAATAGGATATGTTAAAATTCTTGCCTCACCAGCTTTAGTTCTGCTTCATGCTAAATTGATCCCAGATTGCGCTTTCTTGCCAATAGCACTTCTCCTCGCAACAAWCATCTCCAACTTTACATGAGAAAGTTTCTGGTTGCTGCTGAAGTGTTCYCTGAATTTGTTTCAGGGTGAGATTTTGCATTTAGGTACTGGAATCACTAGAATTTCAGGGGAATATCCACATTCCCTTCACAGAATCATGTTCTATTGCTTCAGTTTGTGGCATCTGGTACCTTTTATTAAAGATGCACAGTGCTTAACTTTCATATTTTCCTTTAGAAACAGAAGATTTTTAACTTTTAGGAGAGTTGGAGTATTTTTTTTTTGGCTGCCAGAACTGTCATTGTTGGACATTTTTAAAAGACATAAGCATACAGCTGTCTCCTGTTATTTCTGAAGAGCAAAACTATGCATACTAACGCATTGCAACACAGACACTTCACACCCAACACGTACTACCAAATCTCTCTAACATGTTTACAAAAATGCACATTTTCTGAACGACTATGCATGCCTTGAAGCAAAGCTCTGCGAGAGCCCACAGTGTGCCTCTGACAAACWTAAGGGCAACAGCTAAACAGCACGATGTGCCTGACTGGATAGRGTGACGGCCAAGAGGGGGATGGCGACGAGGCCTTACAATAAGAGCTTAAACATCTCTTTCCAAAGTTGCTTTCCAAACTACAGCCTGCAGACTCCATAAAAGGTCCAGAAGAGGATAAGAAAWTTTTAAAGCTTACATAGCTCTTCTCTAAGCTTGCTGAAAAGGATGATATCTGCCTAAGGAATAAATGAGAGGTCCTGAAATACTCCTCCTGGCACAAGCCTAACTAACTGCACTCACTTAAAACGTGCCCATGCCAAGAGATTACTCCAGCTGCTGGGGCTGGACTCCCCATCTGCAGGTCATGGCAGCAAGCCAGCACCCACCACACAAGAGCACCCTCAGCTTACGTGGGGTGCAAGAGGATTTCACCTTGTAGGGCTGAGCTAGACCTGCTTCAGTGCAGTTGTTTACAGAGGAATGTATTTAGCAAAGAAAGATATTTCTCTTAATTGAGAGATTCAAAGAATTATTAAAATGGCAAAATTGACAGACTGTTYTATCAAAATGAGTTTGGTACAAGTGGTCCCTAACAGAATACTTTTCAACAGTGCAGAACCAGTTCTGATTATCTTCATTACTTTCAATATGCATATTCTAGGCAGAAAAAAAAAGAAACAAAATATACAAATAAGTTTGTATTTCCCTATGTGAAATTATATTTTCCTATCTTACAGCTTCATAATTGCAGTAATTTTGTATCTTGTCCTAAAATACTATCTACAGTAAAATTTAAGCCATTACAAACTTCAACTTCAGTTCAATKATCATCCTTAAAAAAAAAAGTTCCTTTTTCTCACTGAGCATTACATTTAAAAAAAAAAAGTTTCACCAGGAAGCCAAGCAACTATAACAGCATGACAACCAATGCACAATTGAGAGAGGAGGATGAATATCTATGTAAAATGACCTTTCAATGCACAACATGAAAGCCTTCATGCAGACAAAACTGCACTAAAATCTAAAGACATGTTTGCTTTTGCTATTTTTGCAACAGAAAATAAAATTTTGGGAATAGACAGCAAGTTACTATGCAAACAAGTGTGATTTTTGCTTTCCATATACTGGTTTTCTTTCTACATACATTCCTATCTTATGTGTAAATCAATGGTGACATCTGGGGCATCATGTCATGTATTTTATCAAGGATGCTAGATATTTGTTGTTCTCAAAAAAATTAGTTATGGCTTTTTTTTCCTGAAAGCACTCTCTGCATGATTGATAGGTTGGCAGAAATGATCAAATGGTGGCATTTTTAAACTCCAATTCTTTAGGTCACATTGCTGTAATGTACATGGTATCTTGCTTCTTCCCAGYATCATAACACTAATATACTACTTAAAGACATACTATTACAGAATGTAAATGGTTTCTGAATAGAACAGTCAAATTAATGACTTTTATTAAATGTTATTATTAATGACAATGATAATCTTTTTACCAACAAAAGCCTTTATAGCATCAGAGACTTCTTTATATAGCTGCTTTTAAAAAATTATTCAAAATTATAATTTTTAATTGTAAAAATAAAATTACATATATTGATACACATTGATATTTAAAAATCACATATGAGCATGTTGCAGTACTCAGAAAAGAGCAGAACACACATCACCTGCCACTGTATGACTTGTTGTTTCCAATACCTATCACCAGTGCATGGTACTGTTAAGATTATAGATTATACTAAATTTCATCACTGATCTGTTCAAGAAGTGTAATTTATAGTGGGACTAATTATAACTTATTTAGGTATGCAGATATATAAATTTTRACTGCCTAAAATTTTAGGAGACAAACCATTCATGACAAGGCAAGCAAGCTAAGTCAATGGAAACACAGATATATTTCTGAAGATTACCATGGGATTATCCAGTTTACTTCTATTTACAGGTCTGCAACTCTCATTCATTGCATAGAGTTGGCAAACTGAGGTGCTTCTTGCTAGCTTATCTCTTAAGGAAGTTCCATTCTCTCACATATAAAAAGGCAGATTTTTTCTTCTCTCTTGCTATACATATTGGACTAGATGATCTCTAGAGGTCCCTTCCAGCCTTAACCATTCTGTGATTCTATATTCAGACATTGCTATCTCCTAAGTCTCTGTAAGGAGCTTCTCAAAAGAAAATCTAAGCAATGCCAAAATCAGTCCAGCAYGTGAGTTCAGTTTCCAGGACCTTAGACCTAGATGGCATCTGGTAGGACACTGATAATCAGGGATCCAACTGAAAATGCTACTGAAGGCTTTGATGCTGGAAGACAAGATACTCTGCAGAATACATCTTCCTATTAATGAATTACAGGGTTCTGCTCTTAATCCTCTAGTTCTTGTGCTAGCTTTCCTCAGAACTATATCCTTTCAACTTCAGCAACTGGCTAAAAGAAAATCATTTTTGTATTAGTGCATTGGTTATTTGGTTTCTTTTGGGGAAGAGATGAGGAGATCATCTGAGTTACCTCCATAATCCAGAATTATTGTATTACTTCCTTTACAATTAAGGTAAAACCACTATTAATTAACTTTAAGTAGCTCTTAAGATTATTTGTATATTAAACATGGGAATAATGCTTTCATTTTGGTTAATAACCCAGCAAAGTTTGTTAGCCACTCATATCTCACTCAGATCAAGTAGGTCCAGGACAAGCTTTTTCCTCACCTGCATCAAAGAGGCCTCAGATTGTCCTTACAAACAGATATACACATGGTACTTGTTTATGTATGACCAGGGTAGTCACTTTTCCATAAAGTGTCACAACTGATTCTCATTCAAATAAATGAGGTGTTTTCAGTTCTATATGGCTGTGTAGAGTAAAAAAGCCAAACAAATGAAATTATAGTAATAAATATATCAAAAATGTCTCGTAACCTCTATCAGATTTAACCTCAGCGTAATCTATCTCCCCATAATTAAATCCGATTCTGCTTGGCCATCTACTTGATTTCAGGAGTCTCCTGAATAATTTGGGCAAAATGAAATATTTCTGACCAGAAGCTCACTATTTTACTTTTTTTCTTTCTATTTCATGACTCCAAACACTACATGAGAAAGGAGAAAAAAAAAAAAAAAAAAGAAAAAGAATCTCATAGAAATTGCATGAAAAGCTCCATATTGGTCAACAGAAAAAATGAGGTTGAAGTTCTCCAATAAACGGATGGTAAAGGTTACAGAAAATAAGAGACTAATTACATTCAGTAATAAACCACTCGTCTATGTTTGTGGATACTATAAATATTACTTTACAGATCACAGAGTATTGCCACAGCATCTGTCACATTTTCATTTTTCTGATATATATTGTCTGCAAGAACTGTGGTGCATTTTATCTGGCATCACAACCATGAATTGGAAAAATAATACTGAGGTACCAGCACTAACTAAAGCTTAGACATCAGTCATATCAGCTGTCTCTTTCAATTGGTCCAAGACAACAGTAAGTCTCTGAACACTGGCTGGAGACTAATTTATAGTTATCAGCACTTTGCTCTTGGTGCACAAGTGCTTGGTATTTGTTGATATGAAACTATTAAAGTTACAGCATGCTCACGCTTTAAATTCACAACTCCCAAAGAGCATGCCATTAGGTTCAGACATAAGAAATCATTAACACACTAACAAGGCAGCAGTACTACAGGGAAAATAAATTTTGACTTAGTTATTAGCTTCATAAAACATAAAGACTACAGACATAGTGGTTGCTCCTGTCAGTCCAATTTACATGATACCATATGTTAACTTTTCCATATTCTTTCTCATTTTATTTTTCATTAAATCATTATCTTAAATCAGAAATTAACAGACAAGGTACACTGAATGTAGAAATTTCTCTAGAATGATATACAGCCAGAATATAGACTTCTCACTCACAATTTTGCATTGGGGACTCAGTTTGTGCAATCATGTGCATGTTACGTCCTGAAGAAAACTATGATAAATCCAACTGCAAGAAATTCTGAATTACTCTTCTAAGTTTATTTCCCCACTCCCAGCTTAAGTGATCGTTTCTCTTTTCGGGGCACATATTTTGAAAGGTCTAAGCATTATCCAAGAAGTTTCTTTCTCATAAATTCCATGTCTTTCACTTCATCCACCTGTAGAAAGTATTATTCTTTTGTCAGTAATCCAAACAATTCTAAATGGCAAAAACTGTGCTCTTAAATTCCATCATTCAGGCATCATAATTATAAAACCAATATTTTCACCAGCAATATAATAATGTTCAATAATGAACTTTATCACAAAAAGACACACAAGGAAATTAAGCAGGAAAGGCAATGAAAATTGAGATTCCCAGTCTCTTTCAGACAATTAAAGAAGTTTATTACCTATGGTACTTGTATCAGTTATAAAAATTTTCATTTATAACGAAGAACATTTGCAACCCTCTTTTGTACTTAATCAAGTTCTTCTAACAAAGGAGAACTAGAAGCAGAGCAATCTTGATTTATTATGGCCATTTTCTTTCTAGACTGTTTATACCATCTTACTGTATGATGGCAAACAGGTAATATCTATTATAGATCATAGTTCATAATATAAGCATATAGTTAAAGTAGTGAAATGATAAAAGTTAAGTTAAAGTTTTGAAATGATAAAAAGACACTGACAAAATACTGAACATGTGCAAACTCTTGCAATGTGTTTTTGCTATTATGTAAGAGTCACTGAAAAAATAACACTAAAATATTCTTTATACAAAATCACTCATATATATATATGAAACTCCTACTCAAGTCCACTTGTACCAAGATAGAATTAGAGTAAGATTGAATTGTTTTAAGGTAAAACCTTAAACTGAAAAGAACCCCAAAACAAAGATAAGAAACATGCAAAACATTAACTATTTTTTTWAAATCCTCTATTTCATTACTATAGCAGATTTATTTCAGTAAKATAATAAATCTTGCAAATATGTGCATGTGTACTTTATACTAGTGCCTTAGTAAATGAATTGGGAAGCTATAAGGGTTTGGTATATCTATAGTCTTGTCCTACAGCTAGTCTGAAATCTCATAACTGGCTAAAAGCACTATGCTCTGTTTTAATAGAAAATAGCTGGGTGTGCTCCTTTTAAAAGCTGACAGCTCAAAAAGGTTCTTTCTCATCTCCTGTAACATCTAAACAATGACAGTAAATGAAAGTTCCTTTTATAGATCTCCTAGGTGACACTTAATATGAATTCTATTCAGATAATGTCCTTGATGCCAGTCAAATAGAAAATGAAGAAATAAAAAACCCCTCACTGCAAAAACTGTCAACATCCCTGCATCCTGCAAAGTTAAACTAGAGCCTGGGCAAAAAACCATCACCAGCTTTCTTCGTATTCCTTCAAATAATAGTGAAAGTAAAAAAAGACAAAGAC
This sequence comes from Eudromia elegans, assembly GCA_003342815.1. Taxonomy (NCBI): domain Eukaryota; kingdom Metazoa; phylum Chordata; class Aves; order Tinamiformes; family Tinamidae; genus Eudromia; species Eudromia elegans. The sequence goes on along the minus strand of PTEX01000275.1, from coordinate 735,877 downwards.
ATTAGTCAATATTTGTTTTGCTTGCATTTCCAGAGCTTATAGCAATTCAGCTCAGCAACATAGATTTATAGTTAAATAGTCTTTAGGGACAACGCATAATTATAAAATATTACTGAGCTCCTGTTCTTTTTACTGTTCAATGACAAGACAATATCCTCTTTACTGCAGCCAGATCTGGCACAGTTTATGAGTATGCTTTGCTGAGGCTGAAGGAGTTTTGCTTTATCTTTAAAAGGGGGAAAAAAAAAACCCACAGGAACATCACAACACATTCCCTACTGACAGGAAGAGGTCTGCTGCACACCTCAACCTACACTGTATTACTGTGAAGGTACCAAATACTGGAAACATATACCTTTCTCTCTTTTGCAGTCTTCCTTTGAACATTATAGTTACAAACTATCAGAAATAATCCTACAGCATTTCAACAGACTGAGGTATTGTTGGCTTGCACACTATAGGTACATCTACTTTCTACTTGCATAAATATTTCTAGTAGATAACTATTCTCTGCCTACACAATTCCAGATTAGTCATTAAAATCTCATGTGTTATTTGCCTGTATTATGAAAAAGTTAAAAATTAATTTCTGTTGATTTCACTTCACACTTGACATTCTGTTTGGATCAATGAAATCAGAGTTAGTATTGGATCTATCATATTATTTGCCTCCTCATTCTTCCTGCAAAACCAATCTTTTACCATGAGTGTCAGAACCATCTGTACAGCTCATTTTAATAGAATATTTACCTTTTTTCCTCCTCTCAGATTTAAACCTCCAGGAACTCAAAAAGTTTTCTATTAAAAATCCAAGAAACCATCTCTCTAGTCTCTCCCCGTACAAGACCTTTCTGTTCTGTCTTTATTCTTTTCTACAGAGCAATTTCTCAGTTTCACATGGATGTTGATATAATATTACTAGCAATTTTGTTTTCCAAAAAGTATATTTCAAAGTGCAGCAGAAAGTTAAGTATTAGCTTTAGCAATACATATTAACTATCACTTTGTTTTCAGCTATTCTTAGCAGATTTCCACTAAAAATTGCTACCAGCACATATCATCTCTTACTCCTTTTCCAAAACCTCAAAACATAACAAGAGATGGGAGAAATTATGCCTGTTTTGAGATRGAAAAATAACACCTTTTTAACACTAGTTTTCATAACAATCTTAGACCTCTAAAGAAGAAAAAAGAACAAAAACTAAGTAGAGCACGATCAGATCAAAGCTACCCATTTTAAGATGTACCTTTAAATTTTACAAAGTTTCAATAAGTTTTGCAAATTTCTCCCATGAAATAGATRCATAATACTTAAAAGAACCAAAGCTTTCAACGGAGCATGAACCAAGGAGACAAGCAATGAGACTTGATACAGAGTTATTCCCCCCGTCCCACTTCTCCCCAAGCTCTAAACTACAACYGGATCAAGTCTCCGTCTCACACACACAAAGACCAGAAAACATTTGGAATAGACAAAACTAAACTTCAAGGTTTAAGGCAACGTGCACACCAAATCCTACCTTTGCTTCATACACGCTCATCCAGGTGAGGTAGGACCCAGGTTGGTTGTAGGATTCACAGTGTGATACCAGAATGCCAGTGTGCTAAAGCTAACAAGATGGGGACTACTCACTTGACCGTACTCCAACACAGTCATCTTCAACACAGTTTTTCAGTTTCTAAATCAGAACATCCATTTCCTTGGCACACCGGCTGGACTGACCCATTCTTCTGGTTGTATTAAGCCCAAAAGCACTCAGAAGCCTCAGAAATGTCTACTTGAATTTTCAGTTTGAGATAAACCTTAATATCAGATTGCAGACTTCTATGCCTCTGATTCACATCTCAAAATAGATGTAAGAGCAATTATTGTTTTCTTTCCACAGAAAACTTTAGAATTAGAAATTCTTTAGCATTAGAAAACCCTATAGCTATTTTTTTCATGCATCTTGCATGGCAGCTGAGATGACACGAAAGAGAACTCCAGGAAAGAAGCAACAGAATCCAATCAAAAGTTCTCACTAGCTTATTTGAAATCTAAGTATCCCTATATACTGAGTAGGGAAAAGGTATTGGAATGATAGCATCCACAAAATTCTCAAGGCTAAGAACATGTAAGAATGAAATTATACTTGCTTTTCATGAAATTAAATTTCAGAATTTGTTTAAAGCTCTTTTTTCAGTCAATAAARCTCTATTACTCTTCTCAACAGCTTCCGAGAAGAAAAAAAAATATGCTGTAGCTGTCAAAAAACTAAAAAAATGCTGTAACCATAAAGGGGCTTAACCTAGATTCAATAGGATATCTTAAGTGCACAGTTGAACTGGAAAATAAGTTTTTCAGCCAACTTATTTACTATTTTTAGCATATGTATACAGATATATATATGTGATAACACTTTTGTTCCAATTACTGAGTATTTTTGCCCTCCTCATGGCAATACAGTGTCTCTTATTGGTAACAAAACTATTTCTAAGTCTAGCCTAGGACCTGAGAGACTGCCTCTATCTCTAAAATAGGCATTAGATTGTAAAATAACTATTTCAGTCAAGTTGTCTTCCAGCACACTAAAAATATGTGGGTCAAGGTCATTGCAGTAAGGTAGGAAATATATTTTCCCTTTTCCTTGAGACAGCAGAAAGGTGAAAGCTAGAGTGCTACTTACTGCCCTGAAACAGTCCTCTTCTGTCATTTCAATATAGACTTCAGCAAAAACATGTTTTTACACAAAAAAGGAAGAAAAACCTAAAGATGGATTTGTTTTTCATCATTTAATGCATGACATGAATAATTGAGCTCATCTTTTTTCTATATAATTTCTATGCATAAATCCTATAACTCAGAGTGAAAATACCAGCCTGATTCGAGCTGCTTACAGATGTTATTATATGTCAATAATATCAAAACCACATGCCAGAAAACCCACTTTGAAAATAGTGAACTTCTGAAGAGTATGTGTTAATTATGCAATTTATCGTAGCAGAACTAAAAGTTTTATCTTTCCCTATTAAGAACAATTAAAATGCTCCCTGTGGTCTCAAGCTTGCTTTAAATATTTCATTATTTAGCAATAATTTTTTATACTGATGCAACTCTGTCATGGAAGAAATAAAAATGTGAACTACAACATCCAATTTAGGGCACATGAAGAGGTACACTGAAAAAACAACACACTAAAAAATAACTATGACAACAGTAGCAACCTATTCCAAAATACATTTCTATGCTTCCAAAATGAACTATTAACAACCCATGAATGAATTATTTAGAATCTTTATAAATTTGATATAAATGCATTTACACCTAGCTAATCAGACAAAAACATTGCTTAAAGCAGTCCCAAGATGCTGATTACCATCAGCATATGAATACTAAATCATTAGGCAGTTTTGTACATAGYTGAAGTTTTCTGCATGAGGCAAAGAGATTTTTTTAATAAAGAAGCTCTATCTTTTCTTTCAGAATGGCACCTCACACTATCCACAATGACAGGCCAAACTTCTTTACACTGGGAAAATCCAACTGGAAGGAAGACTATTAGACTGTTATCTTAACCCAACTCACTCCTGCAAAACGCTACAACTACAGGGAGTAAAGTCACCCATGTCTTGTGCTCAATGGTTTGCTCTGCTCACATGGCAGAGGCCAGCTGGCAAYACAGGAGCTGGAGCAGAGCCACCAWGGGGCTCCCCATGGCAGGAGCTGCCAGTTCCCCCAATGATGCAGTCYCAGCAGCCATGTAGGGAGGAGAGCAGGACTGCTGCAGCAGTCMCAGCTGCTAGTTGGACAGCAGGACCCATGGGCTCCCCCATGCAACCCKGCAGCCCTGCTCTCAGCACCAGGTTTGCAGTGTGTGAATTCACCTATGCTGAAGCTTTCTGCTATCGTCTCCTCTCCCTTCCCCACAATCACACATTCACATTGCTCACTGTGGTAAGATTGAGCATGCTGCATTGCTAAAGGCAATTTAGTTCCAAGGAAAACATCAACGGAAGACAGACTCTTAAAAGTCTACGAAGACTGGTCTTGAAAAAAACTGGCTCTTCATCCCTCATTCCTGAAGGGGTTTCTTTGGAACAGAAAAAGAAGAAGGAAAGATCATTTTCTTTCCATTAATTTGTGGGGGGGGAAAAAAAAAATTCAATAATCATTTCTACATCACATGCAAATGGCCTTTATTAATCCATCTTCATCCCCATGAAATCCCAACAACACATAGAGCAGAAGCAGAGCTAAGTAACAAAATGAATTTGCCTGACAATGAAAAGAAGCCAAGGAGATCTTCAAATAGCCTTTCCCCTTGCCAAAGTCTGGAGCACTTCTCTCCTGCCCTGGCATTGCAGTCCTGAGCTCTCCCTTGGGGCAGAAAAGACCTTCTTTTCCTCCCACTTCCACAGAGGTTAAGCCCTTTTATTTAGATTTTGCTGTATGCAAGGTCAAGATAACTAATAACTAGTGAATCTCAACAGATTCTCTCAGAGAAGTAGCCAAAGGGCCATATATTCTTTTAAGCCTAGTGATCTGAACAATTCAGAGGAACCAGGTCTCTGTTGGCATTTCTAGTAACTTGATTTTAACAAAGAGTGAAATATTACAGGGGGCTCTTGATATTTCAGTATTTCTTTATATTTTTAAACAAAATCAGACAGAATAGATTATGGGGAAAACAATAGCAAATGAAATTAAAGAAAAATATGACTTAAAGATGAATCAAAATATTTGTTTGGCTTCTTGTTACACTTGATTTCCAGTTTCTTTTCTCCAAACATTTTAATTAAGATAGAATAACAGTAAAACTTTCTTCAATCACATCATCGTCGTATCTCTGGCAAAGCATGATCTCTTCTGTATTATTTAGCTTGACATTTTCTTTCTTTAAACAAGCAAATTATGCTAAATGTGAATTATTATCCATGGATAACATCATTCTTGTCTGTACAGACCATTTATTTTACATGGGTCATTGACCTCAGTATGGACTTAATACTAAATAGGCAGAGATGTTACTAAATTTACTATCTATATGCAGCCTTGAAATTCACTCATTATGAGTTTTTTTAAAATAGGTGAAGTTGACAGCATCAAATTGTTCAAATACTCATGTGAGGTTTTTTCCTTTTTTAAAGRAGAATCACCTTTCTACACGTTATGTACATTTTTCTTGATTGATAAGTATAGGTCTTTGCAAAGTGTCAGCCTGTGTGATTTCTAAGTTATGTGATTGGACTATTTAATACTGAAATACTTCTATCTTTGAGAATTCAACCTCCACAGAGGTTAACTTCTATTTAATAGCTGATTTCATCACCATGAATTCTCTGTGCAGAGGCCATCCTCAACAGTCACGACATTAAGTCACCCTATGGCTTGGTTAAAGCAAGAATGTGTTCAGAACAGATTCTTCCCTGTTGCGATTCCTTTGAAGCTAATTATCAAGAATAAATTCAGATCACAGTCTTTTAAATTAGAGTCCCTAGTATTTATTGAARGAAATATGGAAAACAATCTCTAGTTTCAGAAAATAAGTTCTCATGGAGTTTTTTCAAGTTACCCTATATATTTCAAAACTGGACTATTTATAATATTAGTCTAATTTTAAAAGTTCAGTAGTTTTTGAATTTACCAAGACTCAATACCTGAAGTGAACAATCTTAGCAAAGATATTCTGAGCAGATTTAATAAATTGAGAGTAGGTCTGAAAATCTGCTGCTTAAGCAGGTTTTGGTTTCTCACCTCTAGTTTCTAGAAGGAGGAAAAGCTTATAAACGCTACTTTATCAGTTGGTTAAGCCAACCACCCCTACCCTTCTCTCTTAAACACAGTACATTTTTTCCATTCTCTTTCACTTCCCCTTGTACCACTCACTCTTTTTAACCTCTAAGTACAGATGTCAGGAGCTATTCCATTTGTATTTGAGTCTTTTTTCTGGTGTGCAGGTTCCTCCACCATGAGTACCTTCCGTCTGTCTCTGTCAAGGCTAGGAGGCAGTATTATCCTCAGGGACACTGAATTAGTTAAACTTGTGCAATTTCACATCAAATGTAATAATCACAACAGAAGAGAAAGTTTTTTTACATCAAGTCACTCAAAATGAACCGTGCCAGTCAGTTTGAACAAGACACAAGTGGGTAATTCTATAAAATCAAAATCAAATAGTCCACAAAACCTACAATGTTTTGATGAATCTACAAGGAAAACTCAGGCATCACACAATGTATCATTTAACAACTCTTTTTCTCCACAGATTATTCAAGTACAAGTAAAGGAAAAAGTCTAACATGAAACTTTCAAAAGTATGTTTTTGTTTTTCTTTCTCTTTTCCCTAAGAATGTAGACGATTTATCCCCAATATAGAATGATAGAATGCTTAAGGTTGGARGAGGCCTCTAGAGATCATCCAGTCCAACCCCTCTGCACACACAGGGTTGCCTAGAGCACCTGACATTGTGTGGCATCCAGGTTGGTTTTGAAGATCTCCAGAGAWGGAGACTCCACAACCTCTCTGCGCAATCTGTTCCCGTGCTCTCTTACTCTCACTGTCAAGAAATTTTTCCTTAAGTTCCTATGGAACTTTTGGTGCTTCAGTTTGTGAGTTTGTGGACATTTCCTCTAGTCTTATTGCTGACCACCACTGAGAAGAGGCCAGCTGCATCCTCTTCACTCCCTCTCTTAAGGTATTTAAATACACTGATTAGATCCCCTCCCAGCATTCTCTTCTTCAGGCTGAACAGGCCCAGCTCTCTTAGCCTTACAGAAAAAAGAAAAAAAAAGAAAAAAAAAAACCACCCTCACAGAACAAGAGAGCTACTTCTTGCTGTTCTATATCCAGTAAGACTTGCTATTGGATACAATTTGACCTAGCATTGTGAAGCAAAGAAAAAAAGTCATCTCCCTACTCACCAACTCAAATAGTGAGACRTGAACACCATCTTGCTCCTGGGTCACTCCTCCCAAGCATGCTACCATCCAGGACCTGACAAGCAATCCCTCACTTTCCTGCACTGCTCCCAAAGCAAAGTTTGTCACAGGGGAGGCTTCCATTTGGTAGCATTGGTCTGGCAGAAGATTTAGAGACTAGAGGGAAATCTTCACTCTCTCAGCTACATCTATCCCTCTCAGACGTGTTGTAAAGGATGTAAATGATTTGTACACCCTACAGCCCAGAAAATTTCCGAATCATATCCTCTGCTTGCACATGGAGCCTCCATCATTTATCACCWGGGCCTCCATGGCATATACCACTTTCGAACATGAGACCAGCAGATGCTAGGTCAGACCCAGCTCCATCTATCTATCTTTTCCTGCCTCTAAAAATTAATAGTGTATACCTAATAAAAAAACAGGGCATACACCAAAACTTGTTCCGAGTATCATCCTAGTCCTTGACTGAAAGGAATTGCTGTGGATTCAGATTCTGCCCCATGTAGTAACACATACTGTTTTCTTCTAAAARAATCCCCAAGAAACTGAACTATAACATCTCTTGGTCCCCAGAATGAGTAACTGTGTTGCTGGGGTAGCAAATTGGAATGGACAGTGTAAGAGCTACACTATGTGATCTACAGATACATTACCATCGGTCTTGCAGCTCCTAGATTCCAGTATCTGATTTCATACTGATTATTGCTTTATTATTTAATTCAGCAAAGAAATTTTATTTAGTGCACCTGAACTACAGTAAACAAAAAAAATATGCATCAAAACATGTTTTCTCATTTTCTTCACAAGCATGCACMATTACTAGAAAACACTGGCCCAGCAGCAATATATTTGGCAGTTAATTACTCCGTGTGACCTTATAATTGTGTGCTTCCCAGAAAGACTTATCCTTTCCTGATATGAAATGATATGCATCTTAAACTCAGCTTGAATTTTGTACTAAGGCTGTACAAGTAATTAAGCATCAGATTTCTCAACTAGGCTAGTACTTCCTCCATATAAATAAAACATCTAGATTTGATCTGCTTAGCATTATTTGCACATATGCCAGAATTTCTGAATGCAGCTGGCTAATTACTGTATTATTTTAGAAAGTGCAGTGCCCTTTTCCTTTTTTTTTTTTAATTTGCTTACTYGTCCGCTGTGTYAAAACCATTAATAACAGAAGAGAACAGAACCAAAAGCTCTGCAATATTCAAAGAGTGACAAGAATGTAACTAATGCAYATTTGATAGAACTAAACTAGGTCAGTCCTATCTGTTTCAAAAATTCAATTTATCTTCACCATGGCTTCATTTCATTTCTCTCAAGATCCAAATGTTGTCACCTGTGACACCAAATAAGGTCATTTCCCAAGAATGATGAAACAGAGGAAGGAAGCAATTCACTGCAGTCTGTGTTATAAAACAATTACAATTCYTACATACATAAAAAACACCAAATCAAGGCAAGGAAAATGCAAATAGCCTGACAGCRTCACTGCCTTGTAATGTAATCACTTCACTGCATGCATTTCCCTTCTTCCTCAAAGACATGATGTGCTAGGAATCAAGTGATTATTTGGGAACAAGAAATATCACTCAAGTCCCTAACCTCACAGCTAAAAAAGCACTCAGAGTTTGTACAGCTAAAAAAGCGAGAGTCAGAATGCATATTACTCTCAAGAGCARCTCAAGATTTTTAGGCAGATCTTGGAACTTCTTGAGATTCAACACTTCCAAAAGCTCTGGACTTAGCAATGTGGCAACAGAAAAATCACAMGACTGTCTGCCTAATTTCTTCCTCCTTTAGCTACCAGATATCAAGTTGTTCCATCCTCTCCTCTACAAGCACATCAGCTTTCCAGCTATGCTTTACCATGCATGTCAGATTAGCTCCCAATGTTCCTCTTCAAAGATTTCTTCCAGACTATTACCAATCCTGAACGGACAGAAATTGCAAATACAGGAAGGCCAAAATTCTTCTGTGATTTATGATTACTTTCAGTAAATACAACTCTTTCCCTGGAAAAYGCTACAGGGAAATGTTTACTACCATCACCAAGAAAGGCCCACAGGTTCAGATCCATTGAGAAGGCTGACGGGACATAGCCGTTTTAGAAAAGTGAAGTTCTAGTTATAATTCCTTCAAAGATGAAGAACAAATGTCTCAAATACCTGCTTAAAGATTCTTTTATAGAAACKTGTATGAAGTTTCTTCATGCCTGCTTCTTATTAATAATTTGAATATGTAGCCCACCAGGACATGCCATCACCACTCATCTCCCTACCAACATTTAAACATATACTTTGAAAATGATTTGTTTGGCTCATTCCAGATTATTGTATGAATAGGCCTCTTTATCCGAGGACTGCAGAGGAAGCCTGAATGCCCAACTTAAATAGCARCAAGAGTTGCAAAAGATCAAGGAACTCAATCTTAGTTATGGCATTGATCTTGAACAATCACAGAGGCTGGATAAAAGGAAAAAATCCTCAAGCCAATGACTCTCCAGATGCACAAAATATTTAATTATCTATCAAAATCAAAGACAAGCACTAATATATCTCTGTATACCCGACTGAACTGCTAACAACAAGCACAACAACTAAGTGTGAGAAAACTCTGATTCCATGAGAACTTGATTTCAAGTGCTTTAATCAGTTATTTCTTCACTCTGAGAAGTGTCCATATTTGTGCTGCATTTATACAGTTATTTCTTCACTCTGAGAAGTGTCCATATTTGTGCTGCATTTATACAGTATGTACAAATACACTAGTTATGTAAGCTGATCAAACAAAAATAATGAACAATATCTTCCAAAGCAGTATTCTCAGTGTAAATGTACACATACTAAACTGCCAAATAGCTGGTGGTGCAATCTCATGGTACTTATCTTCCGGACTTGTCATGTTGTGATTCAGCTATTTGTTACTTAGCTAAATTAAAACAGTTCAACTCATCATTTTTGACATGTCTGCTTTACAAATATAGGAAAGTCATAGGAACCTATCATCAGAAAGATCATCTAATAATCATTTGCATTAGAAAGAACTTCATGGACTGTGACAGCCTGAAACACTTTCAGATATAACTCAAGATTATCATGAGATTTCCCAAATTATGACTTTCATATCTTTTCTTTACTTTCTATTAAAGAATAGGATAGGAAATACTTCAAAAATTCAGAGAGGGATAGTTGCCACTGATCAATAAGAACCATTACAGAAGCTAATGCACCTGAAAATAAGATTTCTGTAGTTCAATTGTTCASTATCTAGACATCAACACTAGAAATACTGCTTTGGAAAACATTGTTCATTTTCTTTTAGAATAAGCAGCATCTCTTCATTATATTAACAGAAAAGCAGATGGTAATATCCCTCAAGAGATCAGTTGTGCTCTTGTTGAGAGAGACTTAAAATAGAAGGAGAAAGAACAAYATTAAGAATTGCATAAGCCAAAAGCTAACTACCAGTACTCTATGATTACTGTTCTTCACTAGTCTTAGAAGAGAAAATTTCCATTGTCAATGCTTTTAATGCCAACCATTATCACTTTTGGAAGTGATAATTAGTCAGCTAATGTTACATGAGGAACAAACTGAACACGTAATATATCCTTTCCTAACTCAAATAAGAATAATTCTTCCCCATTGCTGCAACATCCTAAAGTCAATAAAGAGGAATAGGTTCTGAAAGCCGAGATAAAACAAGGTAAGTGTAAGGCATTCATCAGTAGCAATCTCTTCACTTTGTTTTGTCTGGCCTTCCACAAGTGGTTGAATTTCTTCTGAGAAATTCATTTCCACTCATGTTCTCCTGTTAAATTCTGCCCTGAATGGGGTCAAGATATGATTTGACATAAAGACACCTCTAAAATCTCTCATTGCCAACCTTCCAGAATTTTATCATCAAGAATTTAGTAATATACTTCCTACTTGGCCATACCAAATACCTTMTATTTTATTAGATACTGTTATGTTTATTACACTAATTACACCTACAAAATCCACTACAATCAGTTTAATTCCCCTAGTTCCAATACTGAGCAGGCTGATAAACCTATCTTAGAGGTAATTTCCTAGATTTATATAGCCTATGCTAAATTGATCTAATTATAATATCTCAAGAATAAAGGTTGAGACCTATTCTGATTAAAACACCTATTCTAGCAAGTTATGATTTTCTTCCCCAAAACAAACTCCTTGGGGCCTTAAGTTGTTTACTATTTTGCTTCGCCTGATCATTTTGGGAATGAGAGAAGGGAAGGGAGTTTCCAGTATAAGCTCTTTATGTTTATACTTAGAAGTTACTCAAAAGAAACAAATTATTGATCTAAAAAAATGTATATTTTGTATTATTTCTATTAGGAAAAGAAAACAATGCATTTCACAGCAGTGTCAGAAATTATATACAAATATATATGTGTATGTGTGTATTTTTTTAAAGTAGATTTATTTACTCTTCCTTTAAGATAGATAACCAAATTACATATGAACTATTAAAGTACTTTTTTTTTTCCCCAATTTGCAAACTGCAGTGGCTTATTCTGGGGCTTTAGAGTGACAGCTAAYCTGAAATGATGAGAAATATCTGTAATATGCTTGAGAGGAGCTGTTTGGCACAGGAAAGATTGGGAAAGAGGAATGCTGCTAGATAGGATATCACTTTGAAGTGGATTGTCTTCCCAGACTTAGTATAGTGGCTCACCTTGTCAGGAACTGAACTCCACAAGGTGCTAAGTTCTTGGGGACCAATTCAGCAAAATAACCTACCATCAAWTGTGTATCTTAAATACATGTTGTATACAACATGTCATGGTGCAATATTCCCCACATCCGTAACCAGTTTGATCACCAGCATAGGCACASTAATCTGCAGGATTTTAGTGTAGGAAAACCATCTGACTAGCTTATGACATCAGTCCTTGTATTCAAAAATATGTTCTGAAAGGTAAATTAAATTGAGCTGTTTGCCACACTGTCACTGCTAATACTACTAACCACTACAGCAAATATTTCTATGCCATGTCAGTTTCCACTATAAACAAGTCAAGAGATAATATCCTTCAAAAGGTCAGCTAGTAAGGAATGCATTAAATGGATTGGACCATAYAGACAGAAAAATCTACGTCAGAAAACAACCATGATCAGGGAGGATGCAGGAGAGAGGCTGCACCAGTAACAGGAACCCTGGACAAGATCACTCTTGTGTATCAGGCAGATATTGAGGTCTTCAACCTCTGTTGACAACTGAAATTATTTTCTTTTTCTAGAATTAAAAAGAKGTCAGATCTCTCAAATTAATACTTACCTTTACCCAATTATTCAATAATTAACATTCTAACTCTAAAAGAGATTTTTGAGAACATACAACACTTGAGCCTGCAGTTTTGTTACCTGAGCAGATAATTTTAATTACTTAAGCACTTCTAGCAGAATTTGCTGGAGAATCCATATTATTAAACATAGCACCATAGTCTAAAAATGGCAAAATTACAGAGCACTGAGATACTGTCAGTACTAAAGATAGGGTGACAGGCACTCCCTGTCACTACATCTTAAATGAAAGTGTTTCAAAACTACCTTCCCATCCACTGAACCTATTGTCTGCTAGAAACAGCAAAAATGAGGAAAAAAATAGTAATGTTAATAGTTATTATTCTCTTTTACTGAAGACTAAGTTTAAAGAAATACTTACACATAAGTTTAMATGTATTCCTGTGATGGGCTATTTATCCATGATACAGGCCAAGCAAAATCCTTCATTAATCAGTGACAGGCACAACTCAAAGGAACCATTTTACTGTTAGCTTAACTTGCTTAGCTTTTACTGTTAGCTTTTGTTTTAGCTTAACATAGGCAGGAATTTTTTCTTCCAATATACTATGCAGAGTCCATGAATTCTGCTTACATTCAGTCAATATTAAAAAAAAAAAAAAAGAAAAAAAGCCAAAGAATTACAGAGAAAAAAGTTAACTCAAAGTAGGAGTAGTTGTTGAGGCTGGAAGTAAATTAGGCCATCTCAAATTATTTCATCTCTACTTCAAAGGCTTTGTTAATGCATCTWAGCATGAATACACTTAGCAAAAATTTACTATCAAATAACCATGCTTTCCTACTACAATTCCTGCACTTTTTTTTTCTTCTCATCTTCAAGTAGCCAGAATCTAGGAGCTAAAGCTTTATTTTATCTTGCCAGCTACTGCACAATTGTTCAAGTAAGGACAAGAAATTTTCAAGTTGTCCATGAATACAATTAAAGCATTTGTATCTGCATCTCCATTTAAAACTCAGCTTATCTGAGTGTGGAAAGCAGCAGAGGAGGGAGCTATTACTTTTTGTGCTTAGTCAGTTAGAAACTTATAGCTTCTTAGCAGCCAAATTCACATATAATTTCTCAGTCATTAAGGAAAACTTAGAAATATCCTATTAAGATACATCTAGTAACTTGAGAAAGTAATAACTGAAATTGAAAATGAAGGTTTGAGGACTGGTCAAGTGAAAAATGCAAGTTAATTGCAAGCTTATATGGGGCAAAGTTGAGAAATTAGAGAGATCTCTCATAGAAGTTTATGAGCAGGATTTTTAAAAGATCTTGTAGCAGCTTTGCTAATGTCCCAATCATAGTGGACCTCAAGGGCAGTCAATGTAGGCTAATGTTTTCCAGAATCATACCGTATATGTTTACTTTGTACAAACTATAGCTCAGAAGAAACTACAGCACTAAATAACAGCTTGAAGGTGAATATACCTCCAGGGAAAACAGTCGTTCGAATACTCTGAAAATACAGTACCTAAGATTTGTTTTTCTTTCATATTCTCTGAAACATGATATAGAAAGACAAAATTGGTCCATATATTTTAGTAGTGTTAAGAATAACAATAAAAAATACATATAGTYAAGAAAGATTTACAGGCAGATATCCCACTCAAATGTGTTAATAATGATAAKAGTTACCAAGAATTCCTCCTAGTTACCTAGATAGAGCATCAGTTTGCAACCACAAGGTTGAAAATGAGACTGCATGTTCCACATGCTTTAGTTCTACAATATCACTTTGCTCAAAACATAGGTTATAGTTCCAGTACTCTTGAATCACCAGTCAAACCCACCCTAATGAAAATGATGAGTTTTAGAACCTTATTGATTTCTGGGTTCTATACTAAAGAGAGAGTAGGAGCATAGTCCACCCACAGTGCTCTTAAAGTAATTCAGAAATGACAGGTAATAAAAGAAATATTATTCCTCTTCTCTTTTAAGAAGAACAAGAATAGCTGYATGCAATTTTATATCTGATTTTGGTAAGTAAAAAATGACTCATTTAAAATGCTAAAAAAGCCTGCTGCTATAATTTGCATATTTTGAAATTGAAGTTAGTGCATCACAAAATGTTTAAATATAGAATTGTATGAGTATATGCAAAAGTCTGTAATAGTCTTAATAGATATAAAAATGGTTTATGTCATAGTATTCTTCATTTTTGGGTCACATTAATGGGCATAAAAGGTGTACAATAAAACATTTTTCAGCTGTTCACATGTCATTTCAGGCTATAGAGGTGACTGGAGGAATAAAAGCTGATTTTTCTGAGGGACAAAAGGCACAAGGATGCCTGCCTGACACACAGCAATGAAGCAAAAATAGAGTCTGAAAAGGGGGAACTTGCTTTGAATTGTACATTAAACTGATGCCTCCTTCCCTGCTTTTACAGCTGCATATGCTCATCAAAACTGCAGTTCAGGTTATCACACACACGACTCACTGAGTGTATAAGTGAACGACCTGCTCACCAAGTATATTATCAAATAGCTGCATAGGTATGTTGCATTGCTAGTTATGCTCCCAAATCAGGCAGGCAAAGTTAATTTTACAGTTTGAGAAGCTGTCCCATAAACACATAGGTAAATACCCCTTAATGTTAGTGCCTCTGTAGARCGCTCTCTCTTATCTCTGCCCTTTTCCCCTCTCTATGCTGTCTAATGGTCATGTCAGTAATGATCTCTGTTAAGCAGCAGACCTCTCTCAGACATTGAGCACAGAAGAGCAAGCGRTTCACCAAGAGACAAGGCTTCTGATCACACACCCAAGCATAGACCAGTTCAGTGAGGCTGTCTGTATCTATGTCAATACGCAAAGTGTTAACATTAGTAATAAAGGAGATATATATATATCCTACATTTATATATATATGCACACCTATATATGACACCATCAGAAACTCCAAGGGATTATCACTCTTCTAGATAATCAGAGTAGGAATAAAGCATGATTTAGTCACCAGACTGGAATGCCCAGAAACACCCAGTTTAACMAAATTCGTGATAAAATTCTTGTGTCATTTTAAAGACAATCAGACTAGAATTTAGGACACCCAGTTTAACTAAGTTCATGATAAAACTATTGGGCAATTTTCAAGATAATTAATTGAATCCCATAATAAATCTCTTGTCTGCAATTTTTTCAGCCTATGAACTCTTTGGAGATTAAAAAAAAAAAARGAGCTTTTTAATATGTATGAACGCTGCACCTAGTTCACAAAGGCCTTGCAATGGCTCCTTGCACCTGACAAATGAATAGTGGGGAAAGACCTCTATACTTCTTTCATCATTCATGTCCAAGAGGAGGCTCCACTAYACATTATAAAAGCAAATGAATTATCCCTTTCCCCAAACCTCCTTCAAATATCTACACATAAATCCAAGAACAGTTGGAAAAAGGGTTCTCAGAACCCAATGCTTGCCCAACTCACCACTGTCTTTTCATATTTTGTTTTATGCTCCGCATTTTGCCCGTCCAATTTCTGTGCTCAAAAATTAAATGGGTTTTATAGAGTAAATATTGTCTTTGTTCTGTGCTTTTACACTATCTACCACAACAATCCAGATCCATAAGTGGGGATTTTGGTGCTAGAGCGGTACAATAAAGCAGCCTCCTTCCATGTATTTCCATATCCTGTATTCTTCAAGAGAGCAGAAGAAACTTCCCTAAAATCAGCTAGGTAGAATGTTTCACATACACACACACACACAMAAAAAAAAAAAAAAAAGAAAAAAAGACTCCATTAAAGAACATTTTCCCTTCCAATTCCTGGCTTCCAAGCTAAGGTATTTTGGTGAGAAGGCAACAAGGACACTGTCTGCAGCTTCACAGATAATTCCGGTGTGTACTCACAATAGTAAATRTGTAAAAATAATTTCTTTAGGTCCAAGTTTGTTTGCACAAGAAGACTTTTCAGTATTCAGTCATTTGGCATTTTAACACTTATTTAGGTTTGAATGCTGGCAGAATTGTCTATGAGATGAATAACAATAAATGCTACAAGGTGTACTGTTTTGTTTACATATCTTGGACAACGTTTCTTGTGGAGTGATCAACATATTTATCAAGTCACACTAATTATCAGATAACTCATTAACTCAATTATATTTCTTATTATATAGACAAAATTAAGAAACATAAAAGCTTAGAATATTTTAGCTAAGATCTTCGAAATTTAGTATATCTTCCCTCTTAGCCAATGAAGTGATAAAAATGCAGAAATTATATTATATAGAAGTAAAATTGTGATGAACTGCATCATCTGTTAATAAATAATCTCCCTCATTTGGTAAATGGAAAAACTGCAACTCAAAGGAAGCTAAATTCTACTTTCTGCTTTAGTCCTAGAGAAAAAAATTGCTCCACTCATTTTATTTCATTTCTTAATGTCTTCTACTTTATCTTAATCTTAGATAGTGATTGTCAGGTCCCAAGGGCGTCCTAGCCCTTCTGGTCTCTGCCCCACACCCAAGACTCCCCAGTTCCCTGTCCTGACCTCCATTTCAGCACAGCTAGGGTCTTTTTTTTTTTTTTTTTTTAAAAAAAAACAAGTTTAAAAAGAAAAACAGCACAATGGGGTCCTGCTTAAACAACTTGGCTTTTATAATTTTACTGTAGAAGTATAATAAAATTGGAGGCAGTAACATGAAATCACATTCTTTAACACGCTTACCACTTGTATCCACTTCAGGACACAAAATGTGCGAGCTGGTACACTCTTGGATAGAGTGAGGACAAGTTCTGTAGTTAACACCTGCAGAGTAGTCAAAGCATTACAGATCCTCTACRAAAAAGCTATCGCTTTGTAACATTTATAGAAAGTAGAGCAGATCAGATAACAGCTTTAGGATTAAGATGCAAATATTATATCCAAATATGAGTCAAAACTGTTTGGTGCTTTAGCTCTGAACATATTCCAACMATGTAATTGCCATTTTAAAGGTGGGAAATKTAGAKAAAGGATACGTTGTCGCTAATTAGTTAAGTAGCACAGCAAGGAACTCTGATGTCTAATYGCAATTCAATAATTAATTACTTGCCTTGAATAATCATGCAAGAACTGCAGGTGGTCAGCACACRGTCAAAGCAACTGTTTACACAAGCTAAAAGATTTTATAATTCTGGGGTAGGGATCAACCTTTCGAGTTGGGAAACCGTCAAATAGAATCTTTTCTGYTTTTCACTTTTCACAATAGTCCAAGAGAACTGCCTTGTCATGTTAGAGGATCCAGCTTTGTATCAGAGCAACCTAGGATGAAAACTTAGCTTTGAGCTGCCCTGAGATCACAACAGAGGCRTCCTGTTGCTGGCAGTGACTCCGGTTATCAGGCTTCCTTTTTTCTCTTTTACATTCASAAGTTCCAATTTTGCTGAAAAAGTCTGAAAGCTTGGAATGAAAAGACAAAAGCACTGAAAGGCAAAGCTCGGAGTTGAARGTTGTTGCAAGAGGGCAGAGCCATCTTCTGTGCAGCCTTGCCTGGGGTATTGATTGTCAAGGACAGGGCAGGACCCTGCAGAGGCAGCAAGAAAACCCCAACTGCTCTGCCCAGCCAGAGAGTCTTTGTCTCAGGTCAGCAGAGAGGGCAAAGGCCTTTCCTTGCCTTTTTTCCTGAGGAGAAGTCCTTTTTTCTTTCTCATTCTTCATTTGCCAGTAGGTTTATGTTGGTCACCAAGCACCAAAGCAAAAAGAAAATTTGTGCTATTTACAGTCAAATATCCAAACCAACTTTGCTTAAAAATTAGAAGATCCAATTTTTAACAAACAAAATCACGTACAATTTCATACAATTATCAGCACTTTTGAAATGGGCACAATTCAAACATCTTACTTGTTCATAAAAATGCCATCTGTATGTCCATGTCAAATATATGGGCAATACACRCTTTCTGGAATACTGGTGAGATGCTTTTGAGCATCTAAGTTCTGTGGAAACTTCTCTATCAAATGGTATCTAAGTTTGGATGAAACATCTATACTAGATCAAGTCCTGATAAGAATAAATTGTTCCCTGTTGACCCAGTTATCCAACTTTTCCAGGTACTCACCTGCCCACACGTACTCTGCTAAATACTATAATTACCTCAGTGAATCACAAATAATTTTCATTTTACCTTGCAAGTACAGAAAAGCACTGGCTAAAGCATGACTTGATTATATAAATGCTACCTTATTTCCAGGAATGACGACAGAGTTGGTAAAAATGTTAAATATAGCTCTAAACGAGACACTTTCTTCAGTGGAGAGCAAACAAAAATGGAAAGAAAAAAAAMCAGTGAAAGACAATAAGGTAACAAAAAAACAATCTTAAAAGAAAAACCATTGTGGTTTGACATAACAGCTAGATGACAAGAAACTCTCCCCTCCTAACATACACAAAAGACCCTCAGTTATTCCTCATAAAGCTCATTTTAACTAAGAGCAGATTAAATCCAGCTTTTCCTTTTCCTTGAATCCAAATCCCTTTTCAGAAGACTGCTTATTTCAAACATCCAGTGACAGGAGGATACAAGCTTCTTTTCCCCTCTAGAGACTTGTAACACTATGGAGAAAAGTCCAGCTCAGCTCTGCCCTCTGACAACTATTTGAACTCACTGAAATAAGAAAGTGAGAAGTAGACAAAAAAAAAGGGCAAAGCTATTTTAGGAGAACAAGGTGAGAACAAAAAAGTTCTGCACAGTAGCACTCAGATACTTGAGCTTTGTTTTTTTCAAATCAAAACCAGAAAATACTTTTTTTCCCCCCTCAGGAATTGATGAGCAAGCTTCCAGCTACAGCATCTACAGCTTCACAGATGGGATGTTATTATGAAGATATTTATTCAAAAATGTTTAAAGAAATACTTCATGGGAGTTATCTTTAGGGATAAAAATAGTCCTTTTGAAACATCTATGGATGATGACCTTTCCTGCCTAAAGGTTAGCAGGATACCAAACAAAATCAAGGTTATTGGCTTAAATTCACTTCCTTTAAGC
>PTEX01000275.1:689736-716644 GCA_003342815.1 Eudromia elegans | reverse complement strand
AAAAAAAAAGATATTTACACATAGCTTACAGTCTAGTTCATGGGTATTAATGTTTTCTTTGTCCATTTTTGAACCCATCCTGATTAGAGATTATGGAAAATCTCTTTTTAATTTTTTCATATTTTGGGGGGGATAAAGTATGATTTTTCTGGGACATATCCTACCATATTGTTCATAACAACACACTGGAATGAATAAATGCAAAAAAATTTCTAGGCTCCTAGAAATTAAAAACCAACACCACCCACCACCACAAGCAATAAGCCCTCAACGAAAATACCACCACCAMCCACCACCACATACACACAACCACCACACACTTTAGCAGCAACCAACAGCAACTTTGTCAATGACAAAGCTTGCTAAACCCACCTAAAAGCATTTAGAGCAAGACAACAAGCCTCAAGAATAGAGGGAAAGCTGTAAGCATTTTTAAATCAAACTAGGGAAAAATCAGCTGAAATTGYTCCTTGGTGGATGCAAAAGTGGAGGGGTGAGAGGGGATGGGAAGAAAAATATTTTTWWAAAAAAAAAAAAAAAAGGTTACAGAGTATCAGTGGTTAAAGGCAAAAAGAAGAATGCCTTAGGCTACAAGGGGCCCTCCAGGCTGTAGTTCTGTTACTGTTAACAATAGCGAGGGCTATGGTATATATATGTTTGAGAGATCAGAAGATATGAACTTGAACTACAAATACACCAAGGGAATGATTATAATTCCAAACAGGCTTATTAAAAATGGTGTAAAAAAAGAGAAAAACAACTCGCTGAGGATATGTGTTCAAGGTTCCATCCAAAAGAAATATCCAACTTCCACAAATAGAGGACAGTAAAATTGACTTCATACCAGGTTTGCCAAGAAAATCATAAACCGCATACACTCAAAAACATAGTGCTATGAAAGAGAAAAAAAAAAAGAAAATATGATAGGAGTCAAATGCACAAACAGGAGTTACAACGAGGAAAGAAGTTACATGGAAATATTGGGCTGGAATTGCACTAATATCACTTTCTAGTGAKGAGGTAAGTGAAATATCAAAATATATCCCCTGAGGACGTTTCTTCCATTACTGAAGACCTTTAATGATACAATAAGCAAATATCATATATATATATATAAATATACATACTAGATTAATTTTACATCCCTATAAGAGTAGTCACCATTTTGCTTTGTACCTAAAAGAACAGGATGTGTTTATATCTTATGTTCAMAGCCGCCATTTGAGGATCACCATCCACGTTCTGGAAGCATATTTTCACTTCTGTATGTTATTGAACCAAGCTCTGATAATACTTTAAAAATATTCTATGTACACGGATCACAACAATGGAGCTTTATTTTTTAAAAATAAATTTTTTTCTTATTTTACATAGATCTTCAAAGTAGAAAAAGTCTTTTATTTTATTATAAGCATTGATCATGTTTGACCAATAAGATGCACAAAGATATTCTCAGAACTTAGTAAAAGAAACATTGGAAGTAACCACTGAAATCTTCCTCAAGACTCTACAGAACTTTCAAAGTTCAAAAGGCACCGAGACTGAATTCTCAAATATTCCATATCTAAAAGACAAATAAGGCATCAAAACAAAGCACTGCCAGCAAATACTTGCATCTAGTAGGTCTTTCAAGAAATTATTCACTCTATTATAAACAAAATATTAGTACTTTGTAATATTTTTTACTGTCCAGATTTTCATTCCATCTTACTCTACAGAAGATCATTTTTCAAAAAGCAGCATTATGTTCAGAGAAAAACCTACATTCTTCACTAACTTTTTGAAATACAGGTAAATGACAGCTATTCTACTTAAATATATACATTTTAAAACACGTTAATTGCCATTGAGAAGGATTGCTAATAAAAATGGCAGTCACATACATCASTGCATTAGTAAGCACCATCCATCCCTGCAGAACAACCCTTGAACATAATACTAAGAGCACTGGATAACATTACGCAGCGCTCAGACTATGAAACTTCATGGACAGCATATGAAAACATAGCAGTGTTTTGTGGAATCCATTCTAATGAGAAATACATTAAATATTACCTACAATCATTTTTACTCTAATATATTACCAGAACAGGACATCATCTGCAGTCAGTACAGATGAGGGCATAGTTCAGTTATTTTTCAATGTATTGGAGAGAAAGAGAAATTAACGAAGTCGTGAATTCATAAAAAATCTCCTTCAACTTCTTTCAATGACATACCTTTGGCTTACACAATTCTTGGATAATTTAAATTTCAAAATTAATAATTTTAAGCACCATTTTACATAGACTTTATGAACCTAATAACTTTCCCCAATTAGTGCTGTATTGCCAAAAAAAATAGGTATAAACAAYCCCATATCATCACCACAGTTTGCTACGTACCAGGAAAATAATTTAGGCTGTTAACATTGTAAAAACTATTTAAAGCCTTTACCTATTATTAAGTGATCTGCATATATAGCAATAATGCACTTTTATATCCATATCTAGACATTTCCAGGAGGGAACAGGGTTAACTTTGGAAAACAAATAATACAGCGCTTGTGGATGCTAAGATAATTCCACTTTTTTTGCTTGAAGCATCTCCTGAAAACTGATATGTTTTACACTGGGATTCCTTCATTCCTTCATTCCTATTCTGCAATTACACTTTACTTCAACTAAAGGTTACATTTTTGTAAGGAAAGTTGTTTTCATTGTATATTCTAGAAAAATCCAACACAGAAGTAACTTAAAAACCCAAGAGTTTCTTGTATTTTGTGAATAAGAGGAGAAAAAAAATGGTGTCTATAGTTGATTGAAAGTGTATATCTACACAAAGGATAACAAAAAAAATCTGGAAAAATGTTAAAAAAATAAAAAGTATTTCAGTCATATTTCTATTCAACAGAACAGTATATATAAGAATAAAAATAATTTGACACCTTAATACTCATTGCATTCAAAATATGATGAAATATTCTGTTTTCCATTTTCAAGTGTAGAGTTCTCTGAAAGAGCCAAAACCAATGAAACATTACATCATCCTCCAGTGTTAGTTAACAGCTACATATCAACCTTAGGGAACACAGACACTTCACAACATGCATTCTGTTAAAAACTCCTGCCATCTAAACACTTTATAGTGAATAGTTCTCTCTTTTGCTTGCATTTCTTGAGCCCTGAATTAATTCGATAGGACTAGTTACTAGTAATTTAATGAAAACTGCTTCAACCTTACAGAAGCTGTTTTGACCTGGCACAAAACCGTACTATATTTTCAATGCTAATTTGTAGATTAAATACTAAAGAGTATRATGATCTAAAGGTTAAAAGGTGAGAACTGGAGTGAAGATACAGTCATTCACAGGAATGCAGAGTGGTTGTGGGAAGTGGAGATGAGTTTACTGATTAGGCATTGCTAATAATGTAACAACTCAAAGAAATGTTTTGTTGGAATGAGATCTCACTTATTAGCTATTATGCAAGCAAGCATTTGAACAGGCAGGAAAATATCCTTCCTGGCACTCAGTAGTACCCACTGAAATATTCCTTTTTATATTCAGCCCCAGGAACAGTCTTCTGCATGAACCAAGAGTGTTGTGTAGTTGTTCGTCCGAGCCTCCTGTTCCAAGATAATAGGCCAACATTGATATAAMGATAAGAGGTTAATATTAAGCCTCATGTCCGATATTCCATACTGATAGCTTACTAATAGATGGCATTGTCAAGGTCCAGCTCAGCAATGCATGAGTTAGTGTACAGTCTGTGCAAGAAAGGTGGGGAGGGCCATTTTATATTTTTTACACCATTACAATATCCATAGTGCAAGAGATTTCTGACAGTTGTTATACAATAATTGCATCATAACACGTTCTGATCACATCTCCTCAGTCCTTGTTTTTCTTCAATAGTATGCCAAAACACTACAGCTATAAAGTGAACCAACCTCCTAAAAGTAAAGATTTGCCATTTTAACATTGAGACTGCGCAATGTCAGATTCTTTACATATACTTTTTTTAATCCCTAGCTTATTTAATAAGCTTTATATAAATAAGCTTTAATCTCAAGCTTATTTATAACTGTAAGAATAGTCAGAATGAGTGGCATTATATCAAAGCTAACAAGTCAGATAAGCCAAAATAAGTCACAGGATAGTACTTGTTTCCCCTCTATGGAGGTATAGCAAAACATAACCACCTGGTGTCACAGAACCCTTTTTAGACTCTCAAAGAAAGGCTGAAAATGCYGTAAAAGCAAGCTACCCGAAAACAACAAATAAAAATACTTCCACAGAGACAAGCTCGTGAGTTTCATAACTTTACTATAGCTATTTCTTTCTTTTTTCAAATTATATTTTCATCACTAGCTAGAGTGAATCTCTGAAGCTATTGCACTTTTTCCAGTTTTCCAGCGTTCAGCTTGAACAGCTTTCCCGAGTATCACCTGGACTTTTGCCGACATTGTGTTTAAGGGACAGCCAAGTGTGGCAGGGAGGCAATAAAGCCACACCCTCTAATGCAATATCTCCTCACTGTAAAATATAAGTACAACTACTCAGAATCCCGAGTCCTAAAAAGATGACTAAACTTAATGCCAGATTATAAAGAACAAAAGGTTTGGAAGATGCATATAGTGCAGCAGGCATCCTTGAACGTACTCAAGTACAAGCAGAAGATCTGGCAGAGCAGCATGGCAGCACATGCTGAATGTGCTGATTTACTCCCCAGAAAGTCTCAGCATGTGCTGAGCTCCAGCCAGCTACAAGTTTCTCATTTGACTAACAGAGCTTATTTCTGGCACATATATATATATATTTTTATATGCACACACGCACACATCAACCTTTTTTTTTTTTTAAGCAGGATAAGCTTCATTCTATCACACTTATGCTTTTCTAGGGAGCAYACAGATCCTAACTCATGCAGTCTTCCATTAGAGTTGTTTCCTATTACAATGAATCGCACTGTTGCATTCGCTATAATAATAAACTCCTGGATATGTTAAGATGTTTAATGAGACACAAACAGGTCACCAATAAAAATAAACAGACTATTACACGTTACTGCACTTGGTTGTCGTGCCTGTTTTGCGCACCTCAAGTAGAGCAAAATATCTATACTGAATAGAGGGCAACTGCCACTGCATTTTTTTCACTTAGGTTCTTTCTTTCTCCCTCACAGGATACGCAGGATGTCATTGGCATTCATTTCTTTTTGCAACCAAAAAGGTGAAGCATTGCATGACTAGCACTCTTACTCTTGCCCCAACGGCAGGTTCCCTTCTTTCATCTGGGAGAAAAAAAAGGCCACAGGGTATCTCAGCATAAGTAGTTTTATTTGCCTCTGTGTTCAATTTTCCAACATCTGGCATACTGAAGTGTTGTGGAGACAGTGAATACTTCTAAATCATCTTTCCCATAACAACCCTGTCACCACACAGGTAGAGTATTTGAGTTCCAACTTCAAGCACAAGGTTTAGCTTTAGTATTTTAAAACACAAAAGTATTTCCTTTTTAAAATTTTCCAGATCAACACTGAACCATGTATTAAATTATTTTACTGTTGCAATAATATCCATCTTAAAAGAAACTTTGTACTCAGTTAAGTCAGTGACCAAAATTTTACCCAACCATAACCTCAGGTTTTCACTTAAACTGTAATAAATTAAATAGCACTCTTCATTATGCAGCATAAATTAGATACCCCCAGAGTTTGAAATATACAACACTCAGCCTTGATTTAAAGGGTAGTTTGGGTTTTTCTGCACAGATGATATCAGTGATGCTGCTTACAGCTGAGTCCATGCACAATTGCATTTGCACAGCTGAAAAGGCAATGAACCACAACAAGGGAACAAGCTGCTGGGAGAAGGGGCAGATTTTACATATGGAAACCTGCTAATCATGCCACATTGAACTCAGGGTTCTGCCTTCTCCTCATACTTGCCTTAGCAAAAACTATCTTTTTTAAGCTAAAACACAATGCTATTCCTTTTCCAGACATAAACACACTTTAATACTCAGTGAATGTTAAACAAGTTCTCGTCGGTGGTAAATGACTGGTCTTCGAGTAAAAATGCTAATAAGTGTTTTATCAAAATGCATTAAGGTTCCTGTCATTATCATCTTTATCACCTTATGTTTAAAGAATTATTCATACTTTCTAACATATGCCTAATTAGCTACTAGACTTGCTTCTGATCAAAATCACCTTTAGAATGTGGTAACATATCATCTGATTTATTTGCTTGGCATTTTTTTTTTTTGGGGGGGAGGGAGCGGGGAGGAGGAGAGGAGGGGATCATTTAGTCACAAACATAAAATTTAAAATGTTCATAAAAAAAGCTAAGAGTTTTGCACAGTATCATATTTGCTGCTGGCCTTGATGGAAGAGAATGTTGTTTCTATCCAGCATCTTCCAGCAACAGATTTCAGCAATTTCACTCATTGCTGCCTGTACTTGAATAACCATCCTGACAGGAGGTGAATTTCTGTTGGAAACAGAGTGGAATATTTAGAAATTCCCCTGCACAACTTCAGTTGCCTCTCYGGGGAATCTTACATCTATGCCTTTAGTGTAGCTAGACAGAAAATTAAGCATCCAATAGAACAACCTCTGAGAAGGTATTGGCTACTAAAACCAAAATTAAAGCTGCAACAACTTCAGCTTATATCACTATCACAACAGGGAGAAGTTTTTTAAATGTCTTATTTGTAAGGAAGAGGAAATAAGCACACAATAGCAATGTCAAATATCAGCTCTCTACTGCTCAAGTAAGAATATTTTGATAACTTACTCCCAATACAACTTTTGAATCATTGCCAGAATACAGTGTCTCTTCTATCATCTCATAAGAAAATCAACTTATAGAGCTAGGCAGTAAAATCTAGGAGAAAAAAAAAATAATAAAAAGAAAACAAAGGTACAAATTCAATCTACGACTACAGTGGAGCTGTAAATTGAGAAATAGTCAGGCAGCTTGATGGTGAGTGGTTTCAGCTTCGCCAGGAAGCAAATCTTTCWCTTTCCATACCATTAATGGAGTTACTACATATGATTTTTGACTGATGATTTCTTCTCCTGCTTCCACTGACACCAAATACCTACTCCTGCTAAAGCACATGAAAAATTTACACATCTTGTGAAGAACAAGTCCACAGGCACATACCAAGATCGAAATAWCTTCTTACTACTGATACAACGCAAAGTTATTCTCTACAGAAAGATAGAAAACACACCTTTCGAAAGTCTGATCCACTTTGTTTCATTTCACAAGTGGATAGTAAAATTCAAGCAGTGATCTGGAAGATTTTGTGCTAAAGGACAGAAGAGCTCATGACTAAGCTCTTATTTCCCAGGCAAGTAGCACAGCACAGGCAGAAGCAATAAAAGACCCCTTGTTGTTATCATTGCGTCTCTGAAATTTCAGGTGAAWAAAGATGAGCTAGACACTTGATGCAGATTTAAAATTGCAGTATGCCATTATTGCACATACAAAATAACCAGTTAGTGATAGCCAATATCCAGCATGTGGATAAGATGCCCTTTATCTCTTACAGTTAGAGAGTATCAAGAGCAGGAAACAAAATCACCATGAGATTTGTTGCCCAAGTCTGAAGTCCAGTGCTGCTTCTCCCATGTCTCTGATATATCCGTGTCATACTGTCCAATAACCAAAATGCAACATTTATCTTCCCACCACCAAATCTTTTACTTCTGAGGGCTGATCGTGGCCGTCAGATTCCAACAGACTTAACATTACAGCTGACTTGTGGTTGCTACACCTCTTCAACAATAGTTATGCATGTTTGCATGTTGAATTGTTTACATCATATTACTTYCAACTCACTCATCTCAGAATTAGTCTCTCCCACTTCCTTGTTAATGCCCCTTTTGAATAAATAMGGAACACAGGAACAGTCGCATTAGCTCAGACAAAACATCCCTCTAACCCAGCATCCTCTCTCCCATCTGGCCAAGTGTGGCACCTAAGAAAGAGTATGTAAACAAGGCAAGGATTAACCATATTTTTTCTACTCCAGTTACTACAGCATAGCGAGTGCTTGAGCCCTGATTACATAAATATATACTCAATAAATATTTTTCACAAACCTGACAATTCTCCTCTTGAGTCAGCTTTAGCCATCCTAAACACACTGTGGAAGTTCTGCAGCCCAACTGCTCATAATGTGGGCTCTATTAGCTTTAAATTTACCTCATCTGTTACCCATTTGAACCTGCAGTCCTTTCTCAGTATCTCGTCCCATTCCCTTCCTTGTCACGTCTATTGAGTAGAAACAGCTAAAACCAATCCAGCACCTATTTTCTMTTTTATTTTCACAGAACTCATTTATACAGATCAGTTTGGCCCACTTTGCCTACCACGTTAATTGTCTCTTTCCAGCGATAGCAGTTTCTAGTATGAACCTGTTCCACTTCGTGTGGTTTCTATCCCAAGACCCCACAGCACGTTTCCTCTGACTGCCATAGTGACCTCTTGTGCATCCACTGAGATAAACTGTGGAGAAAGCACAGTTGTGTGGTGAACACTCAGGAATCACCTCTTAAGCCCCTGGAAGCAYGATCAAATATAAAATTTACAACCATTACTAGAGCTGCATTTAGATAAAATCTGTATCACTCTCAAAAGGTTCACTGTTGTTTTTACTTTTATAAAAATTTCCTTCCTCTTTGATGGTTGTACTCAAGATATATTCATCGGTAAAGAACTGAACTCTGACATATGACATAACAAAAACCCTTTCACACATGTCAGAACCTCCGGTCATACATTAATTCTACACAAATACTTAGCAAAAGTGAGTTAGAGTCATTATCTTACAACCACAATTTTACCAGTTCCTTTTAAAATTCCAAATTCCTCACCAAATACCAACCCCCCCCTCCAAAAAAAAAAAAAAAAAAAAAAAAAAAAAAAAAAAAAACAAACCACCAAATAAATAAACAAAAAAGCACTAAAACCACAACAAGGCATATTCTTGARAAAAATCAAGAAACAAAGACTAAGATGAGAGGTCAGAGGAGATGAAGGAAACATACCTTAAAGATCGATCTGAATTTTGTTCTTTTCATCTTGGATACAGAAATAACAATTCCATGTTATCACAGATTATGGCTAGAACAGGGCAAGGCATTTTTGTACTAGTTAAATTTAGTGCCAATTCAAAAAGCATCCTGTAGTACTCTACAAATGAAGAGACATTTCTTTGAAAGCTTCAGTTTTAAACCCCACAATACTGATGTTCAATATTACACCAGATTTAAATGTCTTTTATCCTCATCATACTTTATTATTTCCTCATGATAACATCATATCCTTAATGATAATTAAGGAGAGTCTTTTCATTATAACTTAAGTATTATTGATTAAAGAAAAAAATTTAAAAATTAAGATAAATGTTTCTAGTAAGTATAAGTTCAATGTTTGAATAGACTACCTTGGCAACTTCAACTATAGAGGTACCTACCTATAACGTCATTTTTTAAAAAAAAATATTATTCTAAAATCCAAGATCACATATTGAAAATCAACTCCAAATATGAAAAAAGTAAAAAATACAAAGAAATTAGTAAATCTGTAGCAGAAAATTTGCAAGTGTAAAAATCTCTTTTCTATTTTTTCCTATAAGTTACACTTTATGAATGATTTCTCACCTAAATAACTCAAGGTTTTAAATGTTTATACTAATAAATTCACACTTTAACACTAAAACAAACACTAATCATCAAAAAAAATCCCTTTGCAATGGGATATATTTTTACTTTAATGCTTTGTTTATATCCAAATATTTGTATGAAAATATATGSACATACACAGAACTTCCACATCCAAAACTACTACTCTGAGACTATAAAACTACTTTGAGAATATTTTACACCAACTTACTTGCAACAATATATTTGGCATTCTTATTATATACCGTTATTGAACACTACAGAGAAAATGGCATATAACKGTATATTTAAGAAACATATAGAAATGTTTCTTTACACAAAAGGACACAGGATAGGAAAACAGTCTGTCTGGGTCATATTTAGGAAGCATCTGTAGGACTCAAGCAGATGCTAAGGATAGAATTCAAGTTACTGGCAGGGTTAAGATCAGAGGAAAGGGAAGCCTAGAGCTCCAGCAAGGCTGGAAAGCAGCTGCAACGTTAGTGTGGGCTACAGCGGGACCAGGGCAACGTCTCGGCAACATTTTGATGGTCAACAGAAAAAGAAACGGGTCTGGAAAGAGGCTGCCAAATAAAGTATGTGCAATGAGGTGACCTGACATGCAAGAAACTGTGCGAGGCAGCGTCTGGACAGGAGGTCTGCAGAGAGTTAGGTCAGGATGAAGATAAAGACCTGCAGGAGTATCGGCTGCACCGGGCCTGGAAGGGTCTGCCAAAGCAAGCGAGGACAGACCTGGCCTGGGAAAAGCTGTAAATGGGCTAGCCTAGATKTTCAGATTGAGCAGGGTTAGAAAACACCCATCTACTCAGGGACATACTGCCAGAACTCCTCAGCTGGGGGAAACTACTTGCCAAGGTGAGGCAATGGGTCTTGCCTGAATTTCAGTAAGGTGAGGTTGTTCTCTTACCATGTTTCATTAACCTTCACTCAACTATACCAGGTGATCCCCCCAACAGTCCAGTTCATCACACCCTTGAGCCTATTACACATTTTTTTCTGAGTATCTTTTATACAGGGGCATTTTTAACTATCATCAAAAAAAAAATCACTGACTATTTGACTTTTAAAGATCAGTACTTAATTCACCGATTTTATTCATCTATTCTGTACTCTTAGCAGCTCAAGTCTCACTCATTTTCTGTGGCCTTTTTTTTTTTTGGTATGTTTTGTTCTAAAGAAAAAAATAAAAATCAAAGAGGTTAAGGAAGAACTCCTTGTGCTTTTTGATTAGAATCTCCAATTCAAGAGTTACATCWATCTGATGTGCTAAGCAAAACAGTGAAGTTGTACAGCAATTGGTGAAAACAACTCTAGGTCTCCTTAATCATAGCAGTCACAGCTAACGACAAGGTGTTTCCAACACTCTCTRAAACAACTCTTATCTTTACTAAAGGGTGACTTAACTTTTATCATTATCGCAGCACTCCTTAATTGGTTCACTATCATTAAGAAACAWCCTTATTGGAACAACTCCAGGAATTATGAATCTAGCAGTTATCACATTTTTCACAGGCGAGCTCTTTCTGATACTGTGATTCCCTTTTGCCTCTTCTGGGGGGCTCGTCTTATTCCGAGCTGGATGTTATATGAGCTGTTCCTTCATGGTAACCATGGGAACTGAACTGAGAATGTGATCTACAAAGCCAAGGTTTGACCAATGCTTTTAAAGTGAGGCTTTAAGGAWCCAGTCCAATTAGCATGAAGGTGTTTATAGATTAGTGCTTGCCCTACCTGCAAAACACAGTGAAAAATCAGTTACTGAAAATATTATTTCTGTATTTCAAGCAGATTCACAACTTTACAGGGAAATAGTCCTTTGCAATAAATAACTGCAGCAATAAGAAAATAAACCCATATATCATGAATACAGGAACTCTTAGTCATCCCATGACCAATTTAAGCAATGCATCCATATATCTGGAAATCCTGAATTCTCTTTCTGTGTAACCCACAGGCCTTTAATCTTTGCCAAGTCACTTTAGCTTTCTGTGCCTCAGTCTCTCTGCCCATTAAGCATAGGATACTTGGTTGGTGA
This sequence comes from Eudromia elegans, assembly GCA_003342815.1. Taxonomy (NCBI): domain Eukaryota; kingdom Metazoa; phylum Chordata; class Aves; order Tinamiformes; family Tinamidae; genus Eudromia; species Eudromia elegans. Next base: position 704,929 of record PTEX01000275.1, on the reverse strand, counting down.
CATTTTGTTCATTTGACTTTGCCAAACAGGTATCTCAGGCATCATACTAAGTCATTAAACTTCATTTTTTATGACTGACTATAGAGAAGTTGCATGGTCAAGAAAGTGAATGCAAGTAAACAGTAGCCTACAAAGCTTACCAAGTAGGCAGTATCAAACTGGAAACCTAAGCAAAACACAGTCCTAAAATAAATGACTTCTATGTTCTTTGTTTTCATGTGAACCATAAATATTTCAAGAACAGTTTCTTCTTCTATTTCAGCTTCCACACCTGTAAGAGGTCTGTGTTCAGAGCAGCACACCACCTCATCTGCTCGCACTGCTTTCCTATATCCACATTTTCTGCCCTTTCAGGCTTCAAGATATGTTTCTGCCGCTTTCATTTTTGAGAAGTACGGCTCTCCTCTGTGACAGTAAACTCCAGATAACTTTTTGCCTCAAAAATACTGCAGTACTGCAGTAGAATATATAAGCAAGTTTTTGGCTACCTGACTTTCTACTGAGTGACTGGATATGCAAAGCCATATGAATCCTCAAGCAGAAACAGAAACTGCAGAGATTGACCCATATGGTATCTTTTTCTAAAATTCCTATTGCTTATGTTCCTAATAACAATCACCTGATGCTCTTTGAACATGCATGAACAGAGCTTTCTTCAGCACTACACAGAATATGTCAAGTAAAGTGCGAGTTCAGTGGGGCAGATTTCCAATTTATCTGCACGATTCCTTTTTGCTTTCCAGAAAATGTTTAACTTGGAAAACCTGAAGTGCAGATACATTCACAGTAACATACAATTCTCTCCTGTTGTTTACCTTGAGTTGCAATTTGGAACTGCGYTAAAATCTGGCTTTTACTTGTGAAAAGTAGTAAAGCAAAACTTTTGATATACTATTATATTACTGCATTTATTGCATGACTTTCTGCAACTGTTGAACAATTTGCTATTACATTTCAAGACTGGCTTCTAAGAAGCCAGGAGCTGTCAAGCCTGTACTTACTTTGATTCTCATGTTGCCTTCTAGTCAAGAAGGCCAATCAAGACACTCAAGACAAAGCTGAGAAATCAGGCCACAAGTATTTCAGACTGAGGCAGTGTGGTAAAAATACTAGTTCTGCAATGACTATAGCTCCCATAAGCTATAGCTGAGCCTGTACCCAACCTCTCTCTCAGCACCACAGAATGAGGGRTCTTTCATTTTGTCAAGTCAAACAAATAACATCCTTTCCAAAGGATATAGAATGGAATTAAAGAAATAGAAAGGAAATAACTGAAATATTCTGTTTGCAAAAGAGAAGAATCTCTTATTGCTACCRTATTTATAAGGCATTTGGCACATCACTGCTTTCTAGTTGTTTGTATATCCTCCCACCCTAATTATTATGTCTCCTCTCCAGGCACTCAAACTCTAGCAGAGACAAATTTTAAAAAACAGGTATAGCTGATGAAACTGTTTTGACAGTGTAAAACAAATTTTACTAAAATGTTATTAAGGGCTATTCAAAAATAATCAAATAATCAGATTCAGCATCTGAATACCCAAAGGCAGCTTCTCACGATCTTTGGCTCCAAAGCAGCTGCTGGCAACTACTGACCGGGCTTCGGTGAAGCACACAGAAAATCTCTGCAGATAATAATGCCATATTCACTTGGATTTTTTTTTCCAATAAAAAAAAAAAAAAAAAGAATTGACTTCAGCATATCCTATGCATTTTTGTGGTTTTTTTCTTGTCACAGCACTGCTTACAGTCCACATTTTCCTTCTGTTAACAGCAAATCACTTTCAAGCAACCCAAGACTACCCCCGAGAGCAGTTTAGACTGAATGCAAGGTCAACAACAAAGGCTCTGTTGGCAAAGAAGTGCATCCAGGGAATAATATTCGTCCCATTTGTCATTTATTTATTACTGCCATTTAAGCCATTCTCTTTTGTTAGCCATCCTCCAATGGCCCCTTTTCCCACTATGGAGCGTGGTGCATTCAACTTCTGCTGCCATCATCGTATCTGAGAGCTCTTTTGTACATTCAGTGCCATCACCTGTTACCGTAGGCAGTTTGAAGTATCTCCCCTGTGACAACTATACCTTTATTACACATATATATATGTATATATATGCTCTAAATTGATTAGGTTAGCATGAATATCACTAGAATAGAATATTTCTAAATAAGARAGGTAAGAGGAATATAACTGCAAGTAAAAGAGCTATCCCTTGCTGTGGGTGATGAAATAAACCGAGATTTCAAATTACAATAAAATTGTTTTTCACTGTCTTACCCATAATATTCAAGCTGAGACTCCTTCCCACTTTTATGGATTCACATAATTGTACRTATGGACATGCAAATCTGTCCCACATACAAACTCTGTACATCTGCGAGTATGCACGCAGAACAAGCAGCTGTGCCWATTTACACACTGATACTTTTTGGTACATTTCTGTGAACCACGTGCTGCATCAGGCTATTGGAAACCCTGGCAGGAGAGGAGCTTACTCCAAAATCACAAAGCTTCCATGTTATAAATGCTGAAAGCTGCACRTACTACAGAGAAGGCTGTCTGCTGGAGGCTTTTCTTGTCCTGTATCAAGYAAATAAGATGTCCGATAATTGTTGTTACAAAACCAGACAAGAAAGTTTTTCTAGTATAAATAACTGGAATACTCATTACTGTTTTCAACAGAAGCACCAAAATTTTTGCCCCACCTTACACCACARTTCTTTATAAAAATTAAACTACAATTACACTGCAGATTATCATTAGCTATATGCTTTGCCAGTTCACTCAGACTATATGTTCAGACAGACATCTAAACATTCAGGATGTAATTCATTCTTAAGGCCTATATAGCTCGGCCCCTGTCTCACTAGCAGCTTCATCCATATCTCTCTGCTATGTGCTCTGAGGTGCATCCTACAGCTCTGATCATTTGATCACCTTGTGRGAGACTACCTCACTTTTCCTACCTGAACATACTGGTCTTACCTTCTAAACCATGGTGCACAGTAACTTTACCTGCACACGCGTGGTCCCAGGAATCTAGACAGCAGCCAAGAAATCTGCCCCAAGATCTAAATTAGAGCACGTATTTGCAGCACACCACCCAATGATCTGTGGAGATACAGACCCAGGCTCATCTTTAGGCTATCTCCCCATGTTCATAGATTGCCATTTATTTTCATAATAACCTGTGAAAACTACTATACAGATAATATATGGAAAGTAGTTATTTGKACTGTTATTTTAAAAGGATGAAGAAGTGTATGAACTGTGTATTTAAAATCCATTCAAGCCATTAATTGATTCACAAGCTGAATTAAATCCCTTTCAGCAGTGACAGGTGTGTGACRAATCAATGCTTCCTCAGATTTTGCCTTCCAGCCACTGATATAGCTGGAAGATTTGTAAATCTTCATTTAGTAACTCAGCTTTCCATTGCTTTCATAACTGGTATAAAACGATTAGATTTTGAAAGCCCTGAACTGCTACTTTTCTTCAAGTTACTCAGCACTCAAAACTCCAGGCAGTGCTTACTTCGAGCATGTGATATTTAAGATGCCTGTCAAAACAGAGGGTCTCTTTTGAAGCCTGGCATATTTTGGCATCATAGCACATTTATTTGTTGTGGACGTGGTTTTTCTTAAGGACATGCASCAGTTCTCTAACCCTGCAGCAAGAGCACATTTTGAAACTGGACACAAGTTAGCATAATTCCTGGTTTTTGTTGCCATCTGAGTCACAGTGAAACCACCTCAGAGAAGGGCATGCGGGTCACTGAAACAGAGAAAGATGATGCYGCTGTTTGTCCTTTCCTGAAAGACAGACTCTGTACAAAAGGCAGTGGGTGAAGAAGATTACACTGTGTCATAAAGGTTAGCACCCAGCAGAATCATAAATTTCACATCCTAGACTTGTTTTGGGATGGTATTCATCCTTTGGGAATCAAGGCCAAGAGAGCAGAGATCAAACTACTTTGATGAAACACTCTCCTTCTAGTAAGCGTTCCTTCCCTCCCGTGACTGCCGCTGGCAGTTTCTGATGGAACATGACAGCTTACTCTGGCGAAAAACCACTGCTCAGGTTCACATACTTTTGCTTTTTTAATATACATGATGGAGAAACATCACCATCCTGGGAAATGCAGATGTTACATTTAGCAACTAGTTCTCAGCCTTCTCAGAAGACATTTTCAACTGCTGGTTTAACAGCTAGGACACTCACCAGTTTCTCTTTGAGGTTGTAATATATATTTGTAAAAATTCCGATTTTTACAAATTCTGATTGATTCACAGGAATATAGTTTTTTCATTTTAAAAAGGGAAATAGAATAAATTTTTACACAATATGTGACTGTCTGGAGCTATTCTAAGCATTCTTGTAAGTACAAAAACCCTGCCCACATAACTAAAACCAGCTAAATTATTATTAAAGAGAGAGGAGATAAATTTAGATGAGATATAACCATCACTCGTCCACAGCTAAACTTTTGTGTTAGAGTTCGGGTATATATTCTTTGCCACCTAAGCCTGGAAGGGGCTAGGTTCATTTGTAAATCAGTAGGAATCACTGCTGTGCCCTTCAGCAAGGCACACGCACTCATTGCCCTACCCCAGGAAAGTGCAAAGTAAAGGCAGAAAGCTTTCCAGACCTCAAGGCTCAACTCCCACTTCTCCTTAAAGCATTTGTACTTAACCAGACTAAAACCATGTCAGCTAGCCTCGCATCATATATTCTGAACTTYAGTTTGATAAAGATTTATAGTATCAGATGCATCTCTAAAATAAAAAGTATTGCATAATATTTTCCCAATTTCCATGTTTAAAAAAGTCCGCTCAATCTCTTTCTTGTGCTGCCCGGTAAATTTCATGGTTAAGCAAAATATGCTTGCAGTACAGATGGAAATGATGCATTTATAATCCTGTAATATGCCAGGAAATGCAGCAAACTTCAGCCTAAAAAAAAAGTCTCACAGAGAAAAGTAACAGCAATTCTCAAGGGAACTATCACTGATCAGCATAGGGCTTCATGGGGCTTCCATTTATTCTCTGCTTCTGAGTTTCTCATTGCTGACCTAACAAAGAGAACTTTATTAGTTTCTAAATATTTGTGCAAAAACTAAACTGCAGCCTGCTAGMAGATGTCACATTCATTTAATATATCCTGGCCATTAAAGACAACAAAATAAATGACTGTATAAAAACAGACCAAAAGCACTATAGGAGAATTGGGGGGGGAAAATTCGCACACAAAATGATTCAGCACATTTGTTACCAGCTTTTTGAAAGGCTTTAATTAAATTTAAATACAGTAAAAAAAGGGTAAAGTTTTGATGCCCAGATGCCTGTTTCACTATTTTCTTTTTTCCATGAAATAAGTAAAAAAAGAAAAAAAGGAGCAGCTTTGCTTATTTCTATTCTCATCAGATTCAGAAATATGAAAATAGATGTCTCAGAACTCAGAATGCATCTAACTTCGTTTAGAGAAAAAAGGATCCGTGAGAAAAAATGAGAGAGTAAAATTTCCTTTAACACATGCAAGTCTGTGCAGGTTGAGACCTTATACAAAATTAATTCAGTAAAGATTACCATAACTTCAATGTTTATGATCTTAGATTTTTCTCACATCCCACATTTTTTATGTGCATTTTAGCAAGTCAAGTGAGGCAGATCTATCAAGTCATGCCAAACAAATTCAGTTTGAAAAACAGTATTTGCATAAGCCCAAGTAGCTCTTCAGCGTCATGTTGTGATGACTTTTTAATACAAAACTGGAACAATCTTAAGCAAACCTGGTTTAGTAAAACACATTTTTACATCTAATTTAAGGTCCCAAGTAGTAGCGAGCTCTAATTCTGGTTCAGAAGAATGGCAAATGATTCCACATTTATTCTTCTTTTAAACACAGACATGACAACTCTCCATGTAGGCAAAGGCACTGACAACTTTGGGAAGTTTCTCAGTACAAGCTGGTCCATGTCTTCGGCTACATTTCAGCCTTACGTTCCCTACTGAGATACATCAGCAGCTCTGCTACCACGTTGTGTACCCTCTAAGCCTACAACTACAGAGTAACCCGTTAACTACAAGCAGTGTGGAACAGGTCTAGCATTACGGAGATAATCTGATTAGAATCATTGGTAACTATTTAAGCCAACTGACTTTGGTATTTCCCTTCCTGAGCTTCTTAGGGCACAAGGTGTCTAAGTTCCTGTCTTAGCTGCTCAGATCTAAGTTCAGGGCCATGGTCTAACTCTATGAGGTTTCTAGTACAATTTTTACAGTGTCATTACTATCAGATCATGACAGTTCAATATAAATCATATGAGAAGTTCTATACAGTAATGCATATCCAAACTAACAGAAATACTTCAATGAAATCTCTATTATCCTAAACAKCACTAACCTCATGCTTCTGTCTCTCAACTTCAGCAAGTTTGTTCCACACCTCACGACACTAAGAAAAAAATCAACTAACCAGAAGAATTTAGGCTTAACATACTAAGACCTCAAAATTCAAAGATAATTGGTATTATAAGGAAAGTGTGTGAAAAACTCTTATGACATCAGTAGATTATAAAAAGAAAAAAAAAGATAGAAAATAGAAAAAGTAATTTTGGAAACAGAAATAAAATCCATCTAGTTCACAAAACACCCAGCAGTTGAAAGTCCATTTATCTGCTTGTTATAACATTAACCCCAAACTTCTCTTGTTCAAAAGCTGTAGGGGACATTATGTAAGCAACCAACCAATTTCAGTTCAAAACAAAAATTTGATAAACAAGCCTTATTAATACATAGAGATTGGACAGGTACATTGGACAAGACACCAACAACTCAAACCCCAAACAAAAAACAAACAATATTACAGACCGGAAAGGAACACAGTAAAACACAGGGAAAATAATTTAAAAAGCAACTTCCTGATCAAATGCTTTGTGTGTCTAGCTAARATGTACACCAACACTAAATACACTCCTAATTGGCACATAAAACTGAAAGCTTAGTGCTTATCACATTCCCAGATAAATAGGCTGTTTACGGGTATTTGAAAGTTACCTGATTAAGTGGAAATAGTTTTTTTGCCCTTCTCCCACATTTTTCACCCCAGCTGCACAGACAGCACTTCCATTAATAAAAGATTATTTTAATAATCTCATTACAGCGTCAAAAATGGGGTGCTAAACTGTACAGTGTCAACAAGAGGTGTCACRGTGCTATGTTTTCTAGAAACAACCAGCTAGCCACTACCTTAACAGAATAGCAAATAATCTTAATACCTAGCAGTGCAAGTTTCAAGCTATACAGATGTATTAGTGTGCCACAGTTTGGTTTTGGAAAACATCTACCTCTTATAAAGACAAAATTGTTCAGTTTTCTACACTATTCAGTTCTTTGGTCACTGTACTTACATATAGCATGAACAGCTGTTGTCACATAGGTCACTAAACAATATGGCTGAACTTGACTACAGATCATTCTGCACAATACAGTCTGATTTCCTTCATCTCCTGGCATGATCTCCTATGGGAATGGGAGATACTTGGTTAGATGTTGTCTACTCAGTAGTTACTCAAATGRAGAGGAAATAGCTGATGCTGTAAAGGAATCTTATTTTAAAAATAAAGCTGTTTTATCCTTTTTCAGGTATCTTCACACTTACTAGCTTTAGAGAAAATGTACAAGAAGATAGAAAATAAAGCATGTAAGAGGTAAGAGATTCAGTAGTTTTATCTGATCGGCCTTGGTTCTCGGTTACCCCTTTGGTTAAGCATCAATCTCTTAAGTTTTTATGTGCCCCTGTCCCTTGCACYGACCATGACATGTCCACAGACACTTGAGAGAAAGAAGGAGCTCAAGCATTGTGACCATGCTTCAGCACAAGTAAAACTAAGCAGTTAGTTTCTAATATAGTTTCACTTCTCTCACATAGTTGTTCTATAGAAACATCATCACACTGCAATGGTCAACAGCTCACTTGAATGTCTTTGAAAAAAAGATTTAAAAAAAAAAATGTTGCTCAGAGTGATTCAAGRTTGTTCATTGTTACTTTCTTCATTCTGCTCTCTATCAAATTACTTTATCATTTTCTGAGACTGTATGCACTCTGAAACGGCTATRAATCCATTTTGTTTCTTGGAGGTTTACTGTCTGAAGAATAGAAAGACCTCAAAGTTGGGGAATTGATGGGGGGGAACTTTATCACTTTAASATGCAGCTTTTAAAGTGATTACAGAGAGACATACAGAGAAACCCATGAAAGAGAAAAATGCAGAAAATTGTATACTTTGAAAATAGTGTGCCCAGCTATACACTTTTAAGTCATTGTGCTTAAAAACGTCAATCTAATTACCTGTTTTATGGGAATTGGGCCAGCACTAGCTGGGAAGAGCATTCTTATCTAGCCATCAAGTACAAAGGAAAAAAATCAATTACAAGAAATATTGAGCTTTTGGATTTTGAAAAGATTGAGACCCAGTTAAAAGAAGTGTTTGCTACTTCTGATTACCATCCCCCAGCTCTAGGGAAAAAAAAGAAAAACAAAAAAAACCCAAAAAAACCCAAACACAACAACAAACCAATCAAAAAATACAGTAGAGGCAGAAAAAAATGTTAGCATCAAAACAAGACTTAAGACACATGGTAACCAGCATCTCAGCATTATAAAACAGCAGAATTCCTCAAGTAAGCTTCCTTCTTACACCATCTGCATTTTGATTCTGATGAGTAGATACTGTTAACTCAAATGGGAATTTACTCATACCTGATTATGACACAGAACTTCAAACAACATACTGTAAAATTAAACAACAATACTCCTGTATCCTCATTTAAGGTTCTTGATATCAGGYAACAGCTTGTACCTTCTAGAACTAAACATACTTCAGTTTGCCATTTGAAATGAGTAACACAATAGCCAAAAAAGTAAAGACTTTGGAATAAACACAAGACACACAACTTCTCCAAAAGGCCACTGTACAGCAAATTATCAAGAAAATCATGAGTAAATGAATATCCTAGTCCTCATACTCAGTCAGAAGAGTTAGATATCATYTATTGCCATCATACCTATGGTTTATGGACTACCTCTAAGTCCCTTAAGCATTTTGCATAAGATTCATCCACCAGCTTTTAAACAGAGAGCATGTTGCAKTTGAAATAAATTTCTCCTATAACCCATATGCCCTTATCACTAAGGGCCAAATTGCTATCAGTATCTAACTCGATCTTTGTCCTATCCCTTTGCAGCAACTCAAAGCTCTACGTTAAAACACGAAAGAAAAGCTAAGAACGTGACACTGAAGCRTGGTATTAAGCTTGCTACCTTGTGAGACAGAGTTGTTTCTCATTTGTGATTGCATTATCTGGAGAGATCCCTAGCCTTTAATTCAAAATTTCTCTCTCATTGCTTTAAACACTTCTTCATTCAACTTGCAACAGTCAGCAATAAGGTTTTGCAAATCCTATTTCTATATCCATTTTATAGAATGGCCTATTGACTGGAATGATACTCTTAAAAGATTCTGTACCCTCGTAAGTATGCAAACACATTGCAACTGAAATCCTGTTACTATTTGCTAGATCCTGCAGCTCACAGTGTGCAATTCAGGTATGGCACCACTCAGGTGACAGTTCCAGGCTTATACCGCTTGACCAGATGAATGTATACATTTGATCTAGGCTTAATTCAGTCATAAAATTGACTTTTTAAGTATAACTGCTCTACTCCCTGCTATGGTTCCTGAAAGGTGCATGCCTTCTTGTGTCATCTGCAAGAAAAAAAAGATTCTATCTGATGCATTATRAGGATACAACAGCATGGGGAAAAAAAATGACAGCAGATCCACTTTAAAGGCTTCAGTACATAATTAACATATAAAAGTATTTTGAACATATATGACCCAGCACAATAAACTCAATCACCACTCATCATCATTCAGATCTGRTCACAGGAGCCTTAGGGCCCCAATTCACTTTACTGACTTTACTTGGGGGAAAAAACCCCCTCCTCTCCTAGCAGGCCCAGGGCTTCCTCTGTGAATACAACATGCAGGGTAATTCCTTTCACTGCTAATTATTCAGTATGRGTAACACTGGCCAGGCTACAGTTTTCCCAGCCCCTTTCCCATTATAAACTACAGACTCCAGGAGGACTGAACTACTCTTCGTAAAAATTTGCTTTTTTGGACTTAATCCAAGCCATTTTACACAGTGTCATTAATACACAGCAAGCAAGGCTATGCATTAATTTGCAAGTGAAGAAGGCTTTATGCTGTCAGTGTGAATCAGATTCGCACTGGCTTCATTCCAGAATTCTACTTTTAAAAGCAGAATTAGTAAATTAAATAAAAGATAAACAAACAATAACCAGTCTCTCAAAAGGCTAATAATTCAACTAGCCTGTACTGAAATATTCAGCTTATTAGGTTGCTGCCTTCATTCATCATTTGGTTCTGCAGTATCTATCATATGTGACTTTCAACAAAAGCAAGGTTATAGCTAACTGAGACATAGTACATACAACCATTTCCTGATTTTATTAGTCAGCATTTTAACTACACAGCCATAGGTTGAAAATAGGTTGGAATGAGAACATGAATGACTGTGGTGTTACCTGTACTTGGCTGCACCATGCCAAATCTAGTTTTCATCAGTTTAATACAGGACCAAGTCCAATCACTTTATTTCCAGTTACATTCAAATCCAACAGAAGTTGGTATAACTGAGTTGAATTATGCAGAGATGTGATTTAAGGTCCTGCACCCTGTGTTGAGCCATACCCAATAAATTTCTCTTCCACCAGACAGCTAGGTTAGACTCTTGTTTCTGGAGTTTAGAAATGAGAGGGGTGTAGTTTAAAGCAATCAAGAGCACGCCCAAGAGCAAGGTTTAAYAAACCCAAGGTCATTAGAAAAACCTGAATCATTTATTTTAAGCCCTTTACTTTGAGAGCTTCTGAGGTCAGCAAGGAACCAATTAGGAAAGGTAATGATGGACAAGAGGCAGAACATGTAGCACCATGGATTTATGCCTCTGTAAGCCTACATGAGAAAGATTTCATTACTTTGGGCTCAGCTGCTCCAGGTTAAACCTACCAGGTAGCTGCTCTAGTCAGAAAATTTATCTGTCACACAGTGCATGAGAAATGACACATTATATATCTAACTTTTCTTTCTAAGTATCACCTGGCTTAACCTTATACTTGCCTATAGCTCTGATGCATTTTTATACATCTGCTCCTCGTACCACAGATCTTCCTGTTTTTTGCAGCTGTGTATAACCAAATATATTTTTTCAAAAAATCCCTCATGCATCACTTGAGGTTGTGAGTTTGAGTCCTCTCCTATTTCAAAATCATATATCWTTGAGTTTTCCAATTTATTCTGACACCTTTTATTTGCCCCTGATCAAACTGCTATTCACAGGTACATGCTCTCTTAACTGCCAATTTACTATCAAATTTCTACATCTCTACCTTATTTGKTTTTGTTTTTAAACAATGATCAGATAGCTAGATCCTTTGTTACATAAATAGGACATCACTTGTATTGCCCCCACATCATCTGCATGCATAACAAGTATCAATAGCTATTATGGGAAGAGTTACTAAACTACTACACTTTACTAGTATGAAGGAAGCACCTCTTATGAGCAGAACCCCGTTCAGGAAGGATCAAACCTGCCAGCACAAGTGAGCCAACCTTGCTCTCAGAGGAAAAACAAASGTTATTTCCTACTATAGCAACTTCCTCCATCTTGCTTTCACAAGATACCCTGCTCTGAGCACATATACTGTTGTTTGTGGGGTTTTTTTTTTTTTTTGTGGGCACCACAGAAGCCCAATTCTGAATAAATATCAGTGGAGAACACCATGGCTTGGGGGAAAAAAAACCCAACATGTTTTAAAATGACTAATGACAATGAATTTAAGTTTCCCCAGAACTTGGGAGGAAGACGGTGCTGCAAAGGGCTGCAATATAGCTGTTAGATCCTACCCTATCTGAGAGGCAGTTGGCAGAGCAAACCACAGAGGTAAGAGTGTTAGTCTTTTTCCAAAGATCTGTTTTTTCTTGTCTGCAAAACCCTTAAAAAAAAACAGTAGCACCATGAATAAATTGGTTATTAGGAATATCCCAACTATATGCAGAACAACTACTAGGCTACAAAGGACTGTTCACTAAGGCGAGCTTCATCTACCTTTTCAGCCAGAGACTTCATATGCAGCATAGGCCAACAAAATCATTCTAGAAAGCGGGTCTATGTTCATCAGCCAAGTGAGACCGAACACTTCTATAGGGGTACTGCAAGTATAACAGCATATAGAGGACACAAGTTTTGTGATAAGAGAAGCATACTTTAAAGTAATTAGGAAAGTGGTACATTTCCTTCTAATAGGTCCTAATGAAAGACGGGCATGGCACAATTTATTCAGCAGCAGTAGAGCAGGGGAATGATTGCTCAAAACAGCTGTTCTAGCATCAGTCCAATTTACTAAGAGAAGGCTGTTCTTGTCATTACCATGTACACAATAGAATAACACAATCTATTTTTGCAGAACAGTCTCAAAGACGAAAAGTCTCCTCTTTCACCCTTGTTCTATATCATTATATTCTGTAATAAAGTAGTCATATTTGCAGAGCTTCCAAAATAGAATGATAGAATCCCTTAAATATTGTCTGAAAACTTTTTGTGCATCTGTTTGCACATCTTTCAAACAGCTTTCCTTATTCCACTACATATACAGAAGAAAAAAGGCATGATCCTGCAACTGGTGCTCACCATAATCCATCTAACTTTGTAAACTATACTGTAAAACTAGTCCTGTCATTTGTCCTGTGATACTGTTAGAGGCTCATTAATTTATATAGTTGAAATGTGGGTAAATGATACAAATGCATTTAACATTTGTATCAAAATCTATATCCAGATTTGAATCTTCCCAACCGAGAGCATTCAACCTTAACTAACTAATTTGGTATTTTAGTTATCCCGTATCCCAATATCTAATCTCTTCTAACATGAAAGCAATTATATGTTTATTCTGGGCTTTGTTTCTTCAACAAAACTAGGAAATATGATTTCTAAAGTTTCAGATACCATTTTGATCAACAAAGGATTCTTACAATAAAGGTTATATATATATAAGGGTCGGATAAACAAGTCTATAAAAAATTACTGTAAAGAACGTATTTTGCAAGAGAGAAATATCAGCCTGTCATCAACATGGGGCCACAGTTATATACCAGTCTGTTTTTTTCACAAACTACATACACACTTCCCATAGAATTATTGCATCTCTGCATAAAATTGGCTACATATATGAAAATGACACTGTTCTTATCCACTTAGATTTTATGGATACATATTTGAAGAGTTACAAGTCGCCCAGTAAGAGCCTGGCCAAACACCAATATTGCTCTTGGCTTTTACAACCCTCTAACAGGCAGGCAGATAAACAAATTTTTTTTTATCTTCAAGTAATTCACTGATACAAGTACTTCTTTCTCTCCTTCTCTAATACACAGTTATGTTCAGAAGCAGTTCAGGGTTTCTCACAATTACTTGTAGCAAAGCAAGTTTTTTTTACACTTGCAAATACTCATTCCTCCCAAGCCATGTATCTCTAAAACATCCTGTATGCACACTAAAGTGAAACAAATAATGCTGACAAGTATTTCTTGATTCCCAGAATATTAAAACAAGACTTAGTGCAATGTCATTCTAGTGCTAGAAAATGTTGAAGAAAATAAATCATGAGTCTTTATAAGTATTTTGAACTTATGTTTTATATTGCATGTTCAGATCTTACCAGTTTCTATAATCTGTTCATAACTCCTAAGGATTTTCATGGAAAATATTCAAGCTGCAGACCATTTTCTTCAGGAAGGCTCTTTTCTCATAGAAGGTCAGAAAGATTGTATTCCTCATGAGAAACAGCCTGACCCATCACGCTCTCAAAGCRGCCAAAGCCAAGCTTCTCCTTTCCTCCTATTATGTAACAGTTTGAAAACACTTAATCTCAAAGCTAGGAAAATACTTATTACTATGTTGTTCCAGCAGGCTGTTCTCCACCCCGCTTCCTAGGATGTCCCTGACATGGTGCTTACAGCCAACTATTGCTGCACGTGCTGAGCAGTGACTGTCTGGTTGAAGCACAGCTCCCCTGGGGTCACCAACCATCCCTCGAGGCCTTCTTGTCTTATCAGCAATAGCTTTCCCAATATCCCATCCAGTTCACATCCTCATCCCCATTTCATACATCCATCCTAAATGCTGATCCTTACMTACCATTACTCTCCTTTCCACTTCCTTACCACCAAAACTCCCACRCTTCAAAACCCCAGTTTTATAGGTGACTTCGGAGGACATGAAGAAACAACAGTAGATACTTTATCTCTACTCCATCCTTTATCTTGTGCATTTTGCTGACAGGAATGTTCCTGTGGGATTCTCAGACTCTCCCACACTAATATCTCACCCACTGATAGCATGAAATGAGTGTGAGCATGGGTTTTGGTACAAGCAAGATCAGTGTTTCACAATTCTAGTAACTCTCAAAGTCGCAAATTTTAAATGGCTGAGGAATACCTACTGACTTGAACGCTTTTTAAAAACAGTATTCTGTACATTTTATCATTTCTATTATTACTAAGCATAAAAATACAATTATTGAAATCTACAGTGGTAAGTGAAATAAAAAATATACAGAATCAAGTCTTATTATATTTTACCCCATTTCAGGGGTAAAAATAAATCAGGATAAAAAGTCATAGCTTTTAAACTAAGATCAGATGAATAGAGGAAAGGCTAGACAGAAAAAACAAGATTCTCTAGGTCCTTTCACCTGACATATCTGGAAAGAACATCCTCACTTGAGCAGATTTCATCCCATAACAATATCATATCTGACTCCTGCTATAAATACAGCATTCTCACCAACTCAAGAAACCAGCATCTTTTATCACTTGCACTGATCACAGAATCACAAAATGGCTGAGGTTGGGAGGGACCTCTAGAGATCATCTAGTCCAACCTATTCCTGCAGATTTCTCAGAAGTTAATGCCTTTTCTCTAAAAACTTAAGTTATATACAAAAAAATGATATAAATTTGATATAAATTTGATATAAATTTGATATAAATTTGATATAAATTTGATATAAATTTGATATAAATTTGATATAAATTTGATATA
>PTEX01000275.1:670761-689546 GCA_003342815.1 Eudromia elegans | reverse complement strand
AAAAATATAAAATAGATTTATATTTATAAAATTCCAACTGCTCCCTTCCAGAACACCTTGCTAGATTTGTGTCTCCGAGAATGTTGGTAGAGCTTTAAAATTTAAGAGATTTCACTTATTGTAATCCCTTTATCTTGGCTTTACTCTGTTATATTAAAATGTTAACAATTTCTATGGAAGCAGTCTGTGATTGAATTGGCTTGGATATATCAAGACCTATTTCTCAGTCACTGCTTCAGTGGACAGAGAGGCACTTGATGGCAAAGAAACATGTAGCATTGGTAAGTTAAAATCAAATCATCAGTGTGGAATTGCTGACATTAAGATAGGAATGCCATTCAATAGGATTGTGCTTTCTGAAAAGTCTAGAAGCATCTTATTGGTTCAACTGAAGTAAGCATAACTGCACTTTAAGAGGTGCAGTAATTCAGAAAAAAGCAAGTATCCAGAACATTCCATCAAAAATCCAAACATTGATTTTAACCCAACCTAACCTCCTCCAAAAAAAACTTAACCTAACCCAAACACGRAAACAAAACCCACCTGTTTGAAAGTAACAGACTTTATTTCATTGACTAAGCAAACAGTATATTCCCCAACAGAAAATTCACAGCAAGATCATGGAAGCAAAACCACAGCGAGACCCTATCTGTGGCTCCCAGGAACCATGGCAATAATCACTGCAACATCAGTCCTTCCTGGTGAACATGAAGAAAACAAAGCGTGCAGGCAGCATGTGCCTGGTTGCTGCAAGGCTTGTGTTGAGCTGCAAGGCTTATGCTGAGCTTTATGTCAAACAATAGTGTAACAATTTCTGTCCCAATACCTCTTCTCTATATGCAGGTCTAAATGACTTGATTCAGACACTTTCCAGTAAAACACAGTACACATTCCAAAGCATCATATACAAGGCTTGTGGTTTGACGCTTGTGTTCTTTCTAAGAGACACACATAGCAATATAAGAATCTTCCCAAAAGGCAGTTTTGTAATCTTTTATCCCAAACTRTGCCTACAAAACACAGATAGATCAATCCTGAATCTCCAGCTAAACAAAAGGCTTCAATCATTCCATTGCTCTGCACCTTACTACATCTRCTATCTCACATAACTGGATTCTGAGGAGATTCCACTACAGAAAGAATCATGTTAATCAACGAGTTTCATGGCTCATTTTRAACAAAAAACCCAAAAGCTTTAAAATGCATAGTCAGGTTTAAATATACACATGCACGCACATGTACTAAACAATTCAGATAAAATCTTGACATCAAACAAGGTATATCCAGGCTCTTGTTTCAGATTTACTCATGACTGTCCTCTAGATAAAATATTTCTATCATTCAGAGCTAAATTCCAGATGGAAAATCCACCACTGAAAATATGCCAGAAATTGATAGGGCTGAAGTAATTGAGAGCTCTGTCAGCTAAGTGGGAAGACTTCAAGGTGTTCTCTTTTTCAAACATTTGCTTAATATTTGCAGAACAATGTTTTCTTGCAAACCAGATGAACAGCAGAGGTGATGAGGTATATTCTCAATATCTGATGATTAATGATTTCAAATTTGAAGGCAATATAGTCTGCCAGCTTGGCCGTGTATTTTTTTATTAGTGGTATTGAAGAGGAGAACTGTTGATAGTTACACAACTTCAGAGGCAGTTTTATGAATTTCAATTTTAGTGATCATATATGATACCTGCCAGTTGAAAAGATGGGAGAAGTCAGGCACTTCTAAAAATCTGCTCTCCTATTCACAGCTCATGTCTCAATCCAAATACTGTGTTAAAAGAGAACAAACTTGATCAAGAGCTTTGCCATCTGAACCCAAAGTTTGATTAGGCTGTCTGTCAGCTGTCAGAGCTCAGTCTGTAGGGCCTGGTACAGCTATATTATTGTATTGTATATGACACTGGGGGTGTCTCTTAATAGAGACAGAGATATGTGAAGGAGGACTAATGACAGCAGAGAATCAAGAGTCTAAAGAATCATGAGTCAGGAATCAGATAAGGATATTTTTATAAAATCTGTTTCAATCCATGTCAAGCATAAGAGCAAATGATGATGTTCAAAGTAACAATAACAAACTTGTCTTGCTTTTAACATCTGAAGGCCATCTTAGTGGTGCTCCATAGTTTTTTGTGTGCAATTTATTGAATGTTTCAATAAAGTCTTACAGATTTTTATTTTACAAATTCATTCCAAAAGGATTTCAAAAAGACATACAAAGAACATCTTGCAAACCACAAAGGTGACTGCTACACTACTAAACACAACAGGCAAGGACTCTCCTTGCCCTAGGAACCCAAAAGCACAGCATAGATCAGTGGATATCCTCATGGCTGAAGTGCCCTCTTCTCAAGAGCGCCATATCCCAGCTTTCTGATGACAGTCCCTCACATTAACATTAATTAACACATTAATGCCCTTGCATTAACACACCCAGGCAACAGTACAGAGTGCTGGTCAGCATGAAACCAAAAGCAGTCTGATGAATAAAAAGTGAAAAAGCTAGTCTTCAAAGCCCATATCTAGAACCTACTTTGTTCACTAGCAAAAACATAACCAGATATTCTTTGCTCTTTTCAGTACTTGCAGGACTTCATAACAGTAATAGAGTCAAAGCAATGAATCAAGAATGACTTCCATTACTAGCTTTTCCATCTATTTTCTTGAAACTACTTGCTGTTTAATATATACCATGCTATCCTTTTTTATAGTTATATTAGATGTTCTTTTGGCACAGCAACAATCTAAACAGTGATGTACTTTATTTTTTAAATGCAGTTGTTTCATGGAGGGCTCTTTAATCGTTTGCAGTTTTATGGCTTCAGTCGCTCTGCATTACAGTCTCTTTTTCTGTTTGTTTGTTTTTTAAATCTATGGTGAGTATGGAAAAACTCTCCGTAACTGAAATTCAGTTCAGTGAAAATCCTTGTCAATGGCAGAGATCTAAAGCATGTGCAGGGAACCTAGATGATCTGCACTGCATTATTTCCCTAGCAGTGTCCTGCACCAAGCCCAGTACACTGCTCTTAAGCATTCACCTAGTTCTTGAACCAAAGGCAGGAGCTGAAGGAGCCAAAAGCTGCCAATTTTTGATCAAAATCATGGGCAACATCACACTTTCTCCGTCCTCAGTCAAAGGTGACTCCTGTGCCTTACTGTTGAATATTCATAATTAAATCAGAGTTTAAAAAAAAAAAAAAATCAGTAAAAACCAACCCAGTGGTAGACGCTCTACACTTTCTCTCTGCCACACACACTGCTGCAAAAAGGGGCTGTTTGAGAATACTGCACAGCATGGGCAGCTGCAGGTTTCTGCATGTCAAGGTCAGGATGTTACCAACATTACAATTCTCTAGGTAATAGATGAGATGTTGAAGCAGTTTTTAGTTCATTTGGCATTATCCTCATTATGGCTTTAGCGGGCACAGGGAATCAATTTTTCTGATCATTAAACTACTCCTTAACAGACGGGGACATATTGTTTATTTAGCTGCCCAGTGATTTCTGCCATAAGAACCTATCAGTTATATTACAGTGTTAAAAATAGTGCCAATTAAAAGGACTTGTAACAGCATACCATGATATGGTTACTTACAGCTAATTTTTCAAGAACAATTAAAAACATTAAAGCTAGCAATTATATTTAACCTGGAGCTGCCTACTCCAACAATGTCTGCTTTGTTTAAAAAAAACCTTGCAAGTCTGCTTGAAATATCCATTTTTATGAGGTGATGAGGGATTCCCCAGAATCTACTTGATTTTAGTCAGCCACAATTAAAGCTTTTGGCAAGAATTATCCCTTTAAGCAAATATAGCAGCTAGGCAGGAGATGGAATTACATAACTTTCCTGTAGCTAGCTATATTCTTGCCTAGCGTGTTCATTATTGTCCAGAAGCTTTTATAAGCACCATTACCCTAGACCCTTTAAAAATTGTCTGTAGTGCAAGGTTAAATCTCTCAGCTGCAATAAACCTCATTGCAAACAACCTCATTGTTATGTATGCATCACTATTACACTAATTTGCCCATCCTAGGTTAGAGCTGAATTGCAAGTCCGTAACAGGCCATAAGCTGCAGAAATTTGCCTTGAATACAGAACCATCTCCCTGGATCTCTCACAATTKGGATTTGTGAAAGGTTTTTCTTTTCCCATTAAAAGTTTTAAATAGCTTTTAAACTCATGAGAGTTGTTGGCTATTTCAGCTTTAAAAGCTGAAGAAACACTAAAGTATAGTTGAATCTCTTACTAGCATCAACCTCYTTGGCTATCTGAAAACATTTTCTGTGTGGAAGAAGGTCATAGCCCAGACCTACGCTACCTGCTTGCCATCAGGCTGTCCCAGTACGCTGGGATGCAGTAGTATGGACGCAGTCCTGCAGCACGGGGCACAGCCTCACCATGCACATGCATAAGGCACCCTGAGATACCTCCATAGCCACACTGCATCTCATCACAGCCTTCCCAGAGTATATTCCGGTACTTTGCATTACCTGCTGATGTCTAATGGTACACTTTACCATACAGATTTCAGTATTATAGTAAAAGTCTTGTTCTGTAGGATTTCAGAAAGAATCCCTACAGGTATACCTTGAAGTCAGCTTTAATTCCAATGTAACTTCTCAGGATGACAGCACTAGACACACACCACCATAACAAGATTCCTCACAAATATTCCAGATCCTCCACATACACTGCCATGATAAACTCATTTTCCTCACCCTGAAATCTATAAAGCCCCACAGTAATCAATAAACCTAGCCAATGTGTGTGGACTGAAGAGCTGATACTTTGCACTTAGTAGAGACAGTAGTTAAACACAACATAAACATACTTTTTTGGATGAGATGCTCCCAAACGCTCAAAAGTGGCTCACCATTCCATCTTTATGCAATCTTGTAGACTCTGCATCAGGAAGTCACCCATTCCCTGCAGGCATCTTCCCTTTCTGGTAGCACTAGGTCACCAAGCAAGGAGYACTACAGCCTAGCAAGGTACCTACAGGGACATAAGACCTAGGAGAACATGCAGCTTGTGTACACCACAGCCCCAGCAMCCTGCCAGTACCAACTAGCAGGGAAATACTCTCACCACACTCAAAGCACAGCCAATCCTCCCTGTACTGTGTGCTGCAAAACAAGTTTTCTAAGCACTTCTCTGAGGAGATGAGGCAAGGGAACAGATGTGTCAAGTGTCTGGGTAGACATTTTTTCTCATTTGTAAAATTACAAAAAAAAAAAAAGCAAACAACCCACGCTTTTCTTCTTTCTTGACTTTTCATTCCCAGTATGGCAGCTAGAGGGGCACCTAATTACGTGTGCTAGTTCAATTGGCAGCATRAAGGACCCTTTCCTTTCAGCCACATCCACTGGGGCTACAGCACTGGACTGGGCGCTGCTGCTCCTTTCATCAGGGCTGGGAGGGCTGACTGCTGCCCTGACTTGGTGATGATGAGTCACAGCAAAGATAGTGAAGATGAGGCAGAGAACAACCGTGCCTCATTACCTCATGAGGATACCCAAGACAGGCTAAACATCTACAGCTCCTGGAACCCGCAGAAAGGATGCCAACAGCACAAAATAAACAAGGCACCTTGGTCAGCTAGGATCTTAACAGAGCAACATAGGGCAAACAGACCAGAGAAATCCTGAGAGAAGCTGTTCAGGAATTGGAGAAAACTTTTATTCCTTTGCTGCTATGAAAATCAATAGTTGCATACAGTAAACCAGCTTAAGAAAAAACATTATTAAAAGAAGTACTTGTTCTTCGCTTACCCATCAAAAATAAATGGGGAGATATTTGCAAGGCTAGGCTTGTTTCTCATTATCCTTCCTTYCCTACATATCACTAGTGTTTCTACTTGGAGTTACACTATCATAGAATCAGTATTAAAAACATCTTCTGAAGTTGTGCCCCAATTTGGTGACCCTACAACGTAATTATTCCCTTAGGAAGCAAACCAAAGCCCATTATAAAACAAGTTATCTCAATWTTTTTTTTTAATGACAGTACATCATTTTACATTTTAGAGTAGTCTTGAGTAACTTGCTGTGTACTTGACTGAAGTACTGAAAATAAATAGGATGTGGTATTAATGCTTATATTTCATCTCTAGAACACATATTTATGCCAAATTGCTAAAAGTAGAGTGACTCCAGTATGAAAACATAGCAGATATTTTTATAACCATGCTCCAATWGGAAATCCTTTTTCAGATTCTGGAAATACAACCATGTTCAAAGGGATTTAAATAGAACCTGCCTGCCCCCTTCTCAGACACACGTAGGTCACTTACCAGGCAACTGTTACACAACATTCCCCACTGMAGTACTCCTGGTTCCTCACAGCCTACCAATGGGAAGGTACCAAACCAAAGTGAGAGCTTAAAACACTAGCAACAGAGAAATATCCTCAAAAGTTCAAGTCCCATGACTTTCTCAAGACACAAATKAATGATAAATATGTATTAGAATAGTCTTTTTTAACTGCACATAGTACTTTGGAATAGAAGCAGCAAACCATTACCAATACGACAGTGAATGTCACCCACTCCCACAGCACCTATTTCGCAGACATACCAGTTTACTTTCCAGATGCAATTAAGCAGTTTGAGAACTATAAACTTTTCACCTCCCAAAACTGAAGGACTTAGCAGTGACCTCACGCCACACCTTTGTGATGGCTTCAGGCCGTCACTTCCTAAAAAACATTTGTAAAATACTAGCTTTCCAGTRCTTTGATAGTTGCCCTCTATGTTTCTCTCTACATGGGACAGAAGGCAGGTATTATTGCAGTGAAGTRCATAAACCATATTTCAAACTCTGTCTTTTCCAAAATCTTACTTCTCTTTTACCTCACTCTTGCTTAAAACAACTACAAAAAGGGGACTCATACAATACAGAGAAAAAAAAAAATCCTTCTGGACACCAAAACCAATCTCCAAACAAGACACTATCTATAATATCACAGAGAGCAGAAGCGATGATATATATGAAGATATTTCTGCAGCATATAGAAAACAATGGTTAAAACTGCTCAGAGGACAACAGTGAGCTCCCACACTGTTCCAGATGCCCTCTGGGATAGTAATCAAAAGGATGGCATTTCCTTATCTCCAAAGCTTTTCAGCATGAGCTCTTGATTTTTATTTTTTTTCCCCCTGCTGGGTTTTGACAGATTCTTCTGCACAGTCAGGGACAGTTACAGCTTATTAMACTGAAAGGAGCTTTTTCAGATACATGTTTTTCCCCATTACTCCTTTCATCTTGCAATCAATATGGTGTTCACCCAGCTGGAGAGAATATTCTAAAGTCAGAAATCAGACATACATAAGGTAATGAAAAAGAGGTGGGGTGAAGAAGTCTCATCCATGTCACATACTTCCAGCAATAAGGATATCTGTTGAGTCTGCAGTCTGTATTATTATGCATCACTTAAGTGCTGATCTTGTCCTCTGCATCTCATGTAACACTTGAAAAGCTTTTAATACATTTGAATTGTCTTATCCATTTTGAGAAATGCTACAAAGACCAAATAAATCTTCATACATAGGGAAAAAAAACAATGAAATGTAATTAGGACATTTTTAGACTACAGGAACACTATTGAAGAATCAGTACAGCACACAGCATCTGTTTTGATCCTTAGCTTAAAACTCACATTTCCTCAATGTAAGATCRACAGGGGCAGCCCCTGGAAGGAGGYTGGGGATGACTCTTGCTCTGGGGAATCAGCTCAAGGGCAAACACTTTCCAGATCAGGATGAGGCAGGCAGAGTTTGATATGGGAAGAGGCAAAGAATGAGACTGACCATGGAAAAACCCTCAGTGCAGTCAAGAGCCTGAGAGACAGGAATGGGAACCACACACACACACACMCMCCCTGACTCTCTAGCAGTCTGGAGATGAAAAAGGGCAACAGACTTTACTGCAGCATAAAAGCCACTGAATCACACAGATAGAGCCTTTCTTTCCAGGCATAGTAGACATAAGAAACTTGAGAATTTTTTATTTTTTCCTCACCTGTTTTTTTGATGTGTAAGAGCCTCCTAAAAAAGTTTCTTTAGTTAAGTTTAGTTGATTTTACTTAAAAAAAGTTTTTCTAAAAATTATTTTTTAGATCATATAATTCAGACTGGAAGAGCCTCAGAATGCCTTCTTTCTTTACCCCAATATCCTACTCCAAATGGACTCAACACTAAATTCAGACCAGGATGTGCAAAGCTTTTTCATTTCAGAGAGAAACTCACTGAAAGGAAAAACAGATTTGCTTTAGACCAATGACTAACTGTTGGTTCCCTGGAAAATAGCTACATTTTAAACAATATGAACAGAACATTCACAAACTAACTCACTAAGTTTACCTTTATTTTGTTTAAAAAAAAAAAAAAAATCCTGTAAAGAAAAACCATCATTGCTAGTTCCTGGAGTTAATGCAATAAAATCAATTTTCTTGTAACAATGACACTACAGTTAATAGGTAAAGTTCCCTTATCCTTGAGTTAGGCTGATTTTTCTCATCTCACKGCACCCTAGGAAGTTTGTTTTTTTCATACGATCAATTACCTGTTGTGGTAGTTGCACATAGTTTAACTCAAAGCATTTCTGGTTCAAAACTCTCCACTTCGACTTAATTTCTATCAAACTGAACAGTGCAAAAGGTGAAGTTGCAGCATTCACTATAATTTTATAGCATGGAAACCCACACATCAACATACTTTACAAACGGCTTTTTACAGAACTTATTTTTGAAATCCATTTACATCTTTGACAAAAAGCATCAGATTTATTCCTTCAGCAACAAAAACACATTTTTGGACAGGTTAAAAGAAAACTGATCCAGAGGTTTCAAGATACAGGTGATTTAAGGACTACTCTAATTAAAAAATATTACTTTCTATTTATGCCTTACCCTTACCTTCTCTCTCTCCCATCCCCAAAAAAAGGGTAGAAATCAAATGTTTGGCAAATGTTCAAATACATCTTCAAAGGAGACATCAYGGCAGCACTTTAAGGAAAAGGATGTTATTCCTCAACATGCAGTAGCTATCAGTGCTGCATGTTACCAAAGCAGGAGAACCATTCTAAATACGCAGCAAGAAGAAGTTTTCTACAGATATATGTTGTGCTACAATCACGTTCATCAGCAGTTCATTCTCTGTGTGAAGAAATTGTTATTTACCCAGGTATGTTTGCTTTTTGTCAGGATCTGATACCAATCAAAAAATAAGGAGGAAAAACAAGGCACAATAGCAGTATTTACTCTCAGTCTTCTGGCAACACAGGCACCTTTGACCAGGTGCAAGAATACCTTGAAAATTACTCCATCTACATGTGCTAGACTCCCAGCAGAAGGTTTGAAATCCCTCAGTCTCTCACTTCTACCCGTATTTAGCACTGAACTACATGAAGGCAAATGGGCTGAGTACTTATTCATGCGAACATAAATGACATACTGAATCCAGAAGCTGATGGAGAACAACAGGCTCTTTAGATTTCTTAAAGATGTATGGCCCTAGCAAAAGGCATCAGTAAATTCTGACTACACTTTAGAATTTACTGTGGAATGATGAGGAACCAAAAAAAAAGTCATTATCCACATATTTTCTCTGTAAAATCCCTATCATAGTAACATGCAAATTCTTTCTGGTTTCTCTTTTCCCAAAATAGCAGTTAAGCATTATTTTATAGAACAAAAAACAAATCTCCCAAATAGAAGAACAACTCACAACCTGCTTCTTTTGCCATGAAGTCTTGATTGTAACTATACTCATAACAATTCTTAATAAAAACAAAAACAGAAACAACATTCAGCAGTTGCAGGTAAAAATTGTTTGCCCTTATTTAACAACAGCTTTAGATATTGCCAATTTTTGAAAAGTGGGTTTCTATCATTTCCTCTCGACATTAAAGTTGAAAGGTTTTAAAAATAAACAGAAACTACTTTAAAAAGAAACAGAACTACTAAAATAAATTCCTATCTGTAAATGCCCCTGAATTCCTTTTTTCCCCCCCATGATACCCTGACACTGCAATTCTTACGTGCTTTGCATCTTAACCTCTTTGTGCATCACAGCAGAGAGAGCTGCTGCAGGTCAGCTGGCCCTACCCACCTCCTCTTCCACTGGCAAAGAGGAAGTGCACATAAAGGTTTCTAGGTCCTACTACTGCTGGATCTTTTTTCTTTAATAAATCTTGTATGCACAATGAATAGTTTTGAGACGTGCAAAATTCAACTAACATATCAAAATTCAGTGCAAGGTCCTATAGGATAAGAAGTTTTCTTGTGGGGTTTTTTTTTGTTTTTTTTTTTTTTTGTTTAAGAGATATTCCTCTTGTTTTCATACTAATAAACACACATGAACTGTACCATCTCTAAGTAGCTCATTTAGAATTACTTTTGGTGAAATGAAAGACAAGTCTTCATGACCTCTTCTAGGTCCCTCTTTGAATGGCAATCTGATATCTTTTTGTATAGTTTAGTGACTGCAGACTTTTGCCTCTTAATCCTGTGCCCCTCCAGGGGTTATTAAACCACACTCACCCTTTGCATTTTCTTTGCTGGATATAGCAGTCTCTCCTTTGGTTTAGGCTTTCTTCCCTCCCTTACCCTCTTAGTTGAATGTTATTGAGAAGCCGCATACAGCTGTGCTGTGATTTCAATATCAAACTGACCTAGATACCATCAACACATGTCATTCTTTTATCCCTTCTCTCAATTTCCTCTAGTGCTTTCACACCTGGAGATTCCCATTCATACTTTATTTATATCAATAGTAATATTTCTATTGCATATCTCTATAATCCTTTACCTAAGCCTTAGTCTAATCATATCGTATAACCTATGCTTCAATCACCACTCTAGCAGAGAACCATAATGCCATTCTTCCCTGAGTGAAACCGTGAAGCAGGGAATTAATGTGTCTATCATATGTAGAGCAAATATGAGATACAGAGGCTTTTGCTCTCTCAGAATGACACTGAACCTGGAAGTAGCTCTTGACATAATCCCCTCTTTTGAGACCATAACTTACTTTATTCAAATAAAGGTTGGCTGGTGGAGGGAGAAGATGGCTGGACAAAGATGTTTTACATCTTTCACCCAATATATCCTAAGAATAGTTGAAGATGGAGCAAGGATCCCCTTCAAGTGCCCAATAACTACCTGTAGACTTATTTACCTTAATTAAAATCTGGCATTGACTGAAAATACTATTCATTTACAAAAATCAAGTTACCCAGTTTCCTTTTGTGTTCAAATTGGGTTCAAGGCCATACTTTTTTGAAGAAGTTCACCACTTCTATATCCAGATATTTTCCCAAAATTTGCATTTCAATTTCTGCTGCCTATTGTCTGCCACACACCTAAAGAATATATTTTTCTTAATGAATGAAATTGAAGATGAACGTTTATTGAAGATGGGAAAATTAAAATAATTTTGGAAAATGAAGTTGATCATTTTCTAACTATATGCAGTCTGTGTTTTGATTCCAGAGACATTTATAAATGTCTCCATATATATAYGTTTAACAAAGACAGTAAAGTATAGGAATATTATCCTTTTGTTTTCATCTCAAATCTAACTAAATACCTTGTGTATCACTTGTTTCACACTGCATGTGGATTCTGGAACATCACTAATTTGGCCAAAACGGCAAAAATCTTCGTTACAGSTATCTAAAGCACTTACTTTTCCAAGAGGGAAATATCTATTCACAGAAAATCCTTTAAAATGAACACTACAAATGAATRCTGAAATAACCTTGTTCTTATTGGGCAAGACTAGGAATGAGCAATCTCACCTTCTCTGCTCTAAAGATAGTAGTTTAGGGTCTAGTCTATGTAACYTTTACTAGTCCTAAAGGGTACAATTACTCTTCCTTAGTTTTAACTAGATCCTATCATCCAGTAKGCTTTCCTAGTCAATAGAAAAAGGCTATCAACCCAGAGAACCATGCATCCTATTACCTAGATAGATATTAAAGAGTTGCTAAGAGGAAGCCAGGATGACTAGATCTTTTTAAAGAAATTTTAAAGATTAATCACCCTTAAATGATCTCGGGGTAGTTGATCGCACACTCTTCTGACCTGAAGGAACWATATGCCACCTGCTATTCTATTGAACAGGTTTTGAGGGAAGGGATCTCCTACAATCTCTATCACCAAAGAGTTTTCATGCCACACCAAGATTCGGCAGAAATTATTACAGATAATCTGCACCATGCAGCTTTTGATCTTTTCCCTTATGTTTYAGGGAATTAAATCCCACTTGAAATATCTGATATTCATTAAAATCACTGTATATCCCTTTCCAAAGTTATGAAAGTCACACATTAGTAACAGTGGCTCAGCAGAGGCACAAACAATACAAAATGCTGACTAAATACTCTCTCTGTTGCTCTCTAAATACTTATTTAGAAGAAAAAGTACTTTCATTCACAGATCAAAATGCTAGCTGCAGTATGTTTCAATATCCACCTGTTTAACAACAACAGTTTGCAAATTCAGGAGCTGCATATCAATTTAATGAATGTATCTACTTTCTTAGCATCTACATACGTATGTATCTATACACAACAGATTCTTAATCAAATTCTTCCAAAAGCTTATCAAGGACTTACAGGACTTTGAATCCGCCAGACACTATCCTTAAAAGCAGATATGTGTGAAACTGATAAGATTARTGTCAAAAATATTTTTCCAAAAGTATTTTCACTTTTGTCATTGCAAAAATTAAAAAATACTAAACTCAGATATGTTATATATCCATAAGGATYGAAGTATATTTGTTTGTGTCCATAGTAGGCTGGTTCTGTACAGTTAGGTGAGTTACATACGATAGCCATTTGTCATGAAAGCAAAAAAAATTGCTGTCTGCTGAGGCTAACAAAACAAAAAAGCAGCCACACACTCAAGATTCTTTCACATTTTTGGACTAATGGTGACCAYGTGCTCCTTTCCCATCACTCTTTCCCCTCAACTTTTCAACGCTATTCAAGTGATAACTACCAACAGCAGTTGTGATATTTGTGTCTGGTTGYAGTAGCTGCCTGCCTGGGCTCTTCCCCACTTGGGCAACAACCATTAATAGCAGTTGTGACAGCTGCATCCTGCTGGGAAACATCTGATGGACTCAGTAACAGCACAATAGCCAAAGGCTAATTGAGCATGAGGCAGCCCAAATTCAGCTGACAAGCAAAAATGACCATAATCAGTCATACATAAATAGGAGACAGCTCCAGAGCCCACTGAGCGTTCCTTGCAAGGCAGCAGGTTGCACACCAGAATCTCCCCTTGAGCAGGGACACCTCTCAAGGTTACTCCTCAGGTTTGAGGGATCCTTTAACCAGCAACAAATCTGTGCTAAGTGACTAAATGACATGCTAAAACTTCATAAACTTTACTGAATTGTACCCCTGGATTAATTATGCACCAAATCTCTTAGAAATAAAATGTTGACCAAGTCTGGGACTAAGATGGGATCCAGATGCAGCCAGACTCCTCTGAAGAGTATGGAAAGCAAGGAGATCCAGTCTGAACCTCAAAACTCAGCAAGAGAGTCTCCCTGACAACCTAGAGGATAGAGTATAAACCCTGTCCCCTGTGTGGTAAGCACTGTACTTGCCATTGAATCTTGCTATACTAGCACTCCATATCAATAAAAAAAACCAACATTAATACTACTCTTACGAATTAAGTGCATCACTCYCTCTCCACTCATTCTATGACACTAACCCACATGGCTGTGGACACTGCCATTTACTGCCATATGTATTTGGTCAGACTTGCAGAAAAAAGAAAAATATAGCTGAGATCATTCCCAAACCATATTTGGCCCTAAAAATCTTTAATATTTTTTAAACTATGCCTATGTCTTCTCAGATAAAGGCAAAACTCATTTTCAATTTGATACCTGAAAGAAAAAGGGTAAGCAAGTAGGGATAAGGAAAAATATATATTTAAGTCCAATTTCTTCTCTTCCATCCTATCCTCCTTTTTGTTTTCTGATTTGTCTGATCTTTGGGTGATTTTTCAGCTGCCACTACTGTGTTCTGACTGCAAGGCTCTGTCAAGGGCTGCCATCCAGCTCTCTCAGCAAAGATCACTCTGTAGCAGGGATTGGAAAGTATTAGAGAGCTTACAAGGAGGAAGAGATAATGACAAAATCCAGTGTTTTAAGCCCCATCATACTCGTCCCAGAAAATCCTCATAATGAACTTCCCATGTTATGAAGGTTTTTTTAGTTGGTTGGTTTATTTTGTTTTTTAATCAAAAYCATGCTGTAAATTGTAATGAAAATAAATGATATGTTTACCTACATCTCTTTGTAACCTTTTGGATTTCAGCTACAAAGCAGATTTAAAAAARTAAACAAATGGCAACCTCTAAAGCAATCTCTATGCAGGCCTCTTGATTCACAAATATCTCTTATCCTCAGAATGTAAAATCAGGTCAATAGAGAGTAGCATCTTTTAACCTATTAGCATCCCAACACACTTAATATCCATTCAAGAGAGTGCCAAGTGACCCTACAGACATATATATATATATATATATATATAAATTGTTAAAGCAGGATCTCATTAGGCATTGCAACAGGCATGCTCAATGGCTTGACAATAGGCACAAAGGTGAGGCATGTATAATCATAGAATCAATTTACAARCTTTAAGCTCTCAAAACTCAAATACATGTTAGAGAGCAAAACTCAACTGCGTTCAATAAGCTACTTATTAGAGTCAACAGATAATTTTACATGGTTCCCTTTATAACATACCAGTTCTCTCATGTAAGGCTTTGTGCTTATTGTTCTTGGGACAACTAATTACTACTTAAGAACAATCAAAGCAGTACAGAGTTCCAATCAGAAAACTTCATCTTGGGAAGACGCAGGTGGGTAGCAGCAATGAGCAGCAGAGCATGCAGCTGGATCCTCCAAAGCTCCACCCGGGAAGCTGCATTGCCAACTTGCAATTGCAGCGCAATGCTCTGCAGTGCCACGGTGGGCCAGAGGTCACTGTCCCYTTCCCCAGTGATCCCACAACCAGCTGGTGCAAGAAAACAACATGCTCTTAGGGAAAAAGCTAAGTGWGATAGACACATGGACCCGCTGACATACTTGATTGCTTCTGCAGTTTCCTTGAAACACATTCCCAATCTCAGTCCTGTCTTACTGCACCAGTGTATGTATCAGGTGCAGTTAGCAGCTCGGGAAGACGTTTCTGCCCATCTACCTAATATTAAAAGGGGTTTTTTTTTWAAAAAAAGCTTAATCTAATCTTACATTATATTTGTCAAAATGYCTGAATTGAAATCGTATTTTTACTATACAGCAAAACTAGGCAGTCCCAAACATTTTTTTTTTCTGAAAATTAGATATTTTATGCAATTTCTAAGGAYATGACTAAATCCCAGGAACTGCTCTTACAAAAATATTGATATATGTGCTCAACAACAGCTGTTTTGCCATGCATCTGCACTGTATTATTTCATGCCAGATTACCACATCAGAATAAAAGCAAAATTCTTACAGAAAAATTACTTGTTCCTGCATATCTTCCTAGGTAGAAGCTGGCACATGCAAGTTCTTTGCAAGAACTTCTTCCTCATTTTCTACTTTTCTCCCTCTTCCTTCCCTCCCAGAGACACTTCTGGAAGCAAAAGCACCACTGAAAATGTTTACGTCAGTCTGATTATTTTAGCGCTTCTTAAATCCTAATGTTGTTCCACACTACTCAACTCCAGAGTAGGTTTCCTCTACKATCTCTACAGGAGTGTTGGAAATTGAAATTTTTACATCAGAATTTTTTCCCTGAATATTCAGCTAGAAGTTTTAGTTTTATATTTCTGAGCTTTTCATATTTTCTGTGGATAATTTAGCACTAACTTTACTAATGGAAGCGTTCATATGAGCAGTACCTTTGTATTGAACCAAGAGAGGTACTTTTTGTTTAAAAAAGCAAATATTTCAGTAAAGTCCTTTTCAAGTTATTTTTAAAGAGTTTTTGTTCATAAAACTACTTAATACAGTGCGAGTTGAAAATTGAATATATTACCAGTTATCACCAGTTATGGTACTTTTATATAAATTATAAAATACAMTTATATGACACACAGTTTATTTAATCTGTTACTCCATGCTAGATCTCAGTGTGATTCTRCCTAAAGCAATGAGACCTCCAACACCATGTTTCTGGATTCTGGACGAAAGAAGATTAAAGGAACTATGACAAATTCGCTGAAGGAATACAAATTACTTACAGAAACATTTTTAGAGTGCGTGTAATTTAAGGCTGCTTTTCAAACACAAGTTCAAAAATAAAGGAGTAGAAAGAGGATAAAATTGATACCATCAAGCTAAAACAGACCACCCATAAGAACATCAAGTTTATTAATTGTAGTTGACCATTATTGAACATTATGTCAACGGTCATGATGGGAATAAAGTTCAAATGTGTTCCAAGAGATGGTGAAACTGAAGTCCAATCACAAGCAATAGAACTGCTCAGAGACACCTTGAGTCAGCTGAGTAAGCAAAAGTAGCCTCCCATGTTTAGTGCATGGAATTCTATGGCTTAAAATGTGTCCTTTGCCTTGACCACCTCCAGATTACGATTTTTTGTCTTTTTTCCTCCCCCTCYCTCTATTGCTCTTACGATTAATTACCTTTCATAGTGCAGCAAGCTCTTCTCTCCGTTATTTAATCCATATGTGATTCCAGTAGGCATTTTGTCAAAAGAAAAAAATTATGTATGCAAACATCTCAGAGCAAACTATTTCTAACTTACAGCTATATACAACTTATTTTAAGTTAAAACTACAATTATATTTTAAATTAGCTATTAAAAGGAAAAACAACAATTAGACAGATAATGTGATCTTAACCTCCAAGTTTGCCCCTTGACATCTTAACAGCTATGTTAATCTACAGCTAATTGCACAAGCCAATTAGCTAATAGACAATCCAATTAATAGACAATCCTAAAGACCTTTGGTACCAATTATTCTTGGGTATTACTTGAACTTCAAATTCCAAGAGAAAAATACATGTTACATAATGGCTTTTTATTTACAGATTTAAACTTWATGTGACACCTGCACACAACAAAACAGGTGCCTTACTACTTTATGAACCGAACCTAGTGAGAAAGTGATACAAAAATATGAAAAATTTTTAAATGGTCCTGTCAAAACTTACTGTGCATTTTCCCTTCCAAAAAAGAGACAATAGACATATTAGCCTTCTGTATGTACAGAAAAAGATGCTAGCATCTGATTCTTAATGTTTTTGCTTTTTATGGTATGTATCAAAATGCCAAAAACATGTGATTTCAAAGCAAGTAATATGGTCATGAAAATAATCTAGAGGGTTGAGATTGGGGTAAAGAGGTTGCAACAGTAATTTCAATATCAAATTGGGCTAAATGTCCCACTTTCTCTTCATATCCACTAATACCATGCAAACAGTCAAGTCAGGCAAGAGTCTGTAAGGAGAATTCTCTCTATGCTTCCTAGAGTACACCCACCTATGCTTACCTAAGCATCCACGTATGCACGAAAAGTGATGAAACGTTAGTCTTGAATACTTTTAACTTGGTCTATTACAGCTTGAACTACATCCCTCTGAAGAATGCGCCCTCTGAGCTTAAGGCAGTACAGCAGGGCATTACACAGCCAGCACATGATTTGCATGCATTTCCACACACCTTTTCCAGACGTATTAGCTAGTGTCAAAACAGAGCCCTCTCACTTTCACAACTGCAGATCTAAATACACTTCCAAATAAAAACTGTGCTGAAGTTTTTATTAACTGAATGTATTAAATAAGCAATTAAGTCATTTTTAAGGTTATAAATTCCATCTCCATAAACAAGTCCTAAATTTGCTAGATTATAGATATATTAATTGTGAAGATGTGTTGTTAACATGTCTCTATAGTTTTGTGTTCTGTGGAATCCTCTATGGAAGAATAATTTCTTATTCTGCTGTGGAATGTTCTTCAATTATGGAGAATGATGACAAAGAGATAGTATTACTCCTACATAAGAAAATAATCATCTGCAAATGAAGCTGAACAAAGACCTTGATGAATTTTAAGAGTTTCTGATACTCCATTAAGATCACTAGGGACATAAAAACAGTCTGACAGAAATACTAATGCTCTAAAAGCAACTGCGTTTAAATTGATTTTAAGTCAAAATAATAAATGGTTTTTCTTGTAAATTCTAGGAAATCTGGAAGTACACAGTGCGCCTAGAAGTACACAGTGTCACCCTGGGTAGGGAATACTACTTTCTTACAATGTGAAGAAACTGCATCCTTGTTTGAAGCGCACTCCAGCCACTTTTAACATTATGAACATGATTTGTTTTCATTTTACATGTTCTTCAGGGATACTGGCCTCACGCTCTTCTCTTCTTAAGTTATAGAATTTACCTTGACAATAGATATTTAACAAAATGAGAGAGTAACCAAATCCTGCAGTTTTCCAAATTTCTTGAATCCAGAAAGAAGGTTTTCCTACTTTCCGGGTTTTTATGACTCTTGAGCAAAATTGTCAAGCTTCTTACATATAACACGTCACTGGATTAATTCTCACCAAATAGCTCTACAGTGGAAATATTAACTTCCTTTGTACAGAGAAAACTTCACATGCACAGAAGCCACCCTGAACCTGAGTCCTGAGCCAGGAACCTGCATCACCAGCAAAACTTGTTTTCTTTGAGATACCCAAGGATACAAGAAAAGCATTTCGGGGAAAGAAAGAGAAAAAAAAAAAAAA
>PTEX01000275.1:651714-670691 GCA_003342815.1 Eudromia elegans | reverse complement strand
AAAAAAATAACAGAATAACAGATATATATATCACAGCAAAACTGACATTTCATTTCCATTTGAAACRGAGTATTAGACCAAAATGAAAACTGATAGACAAGACAGACATGTCTGTCCATCTGAACAAATAGTTCTCTCTTTTTGAAAACTCAGGAAACTAAAAGAAGAAAGGTGATTCCAGAAGACAAATGTATTCTGTAACTAGACCCACATTGTTTTTGCTTTCTTCAGCAGACCACATTGTTTTTGCTTTCTTCAGCAGACCACATTGTTTTTGCTTTCTTCAGCAATGGTCAGCACCCTTAAAACACCTCTCCTCTTGAACTTAAGAAACCCTTGCAGCAGCAGAGCTGTTAAGAGCTTGCTTATATTATTGCCTGTGTGAACTGCAGTTATGCCAGCTTTTGAGAAATATCCTTTTAACCTTGAAAAGGATTGATGTCCCCATGCAGTGACATGTGGGGATAACTGCTCAGTGGTTATGAACAATTGCTTCACCTTGCAGGCTACGACTGTGAGTAGAGATCTATGCAGTTGCAGGAACTAGTTAATCACTGTATACTATGAGAACACACTAGATTTATAGCCACAGCTCTAACAGCACACTTGAGTCTGGGTTTGTTGTTTGGAGAAACTACCACAACTGTGTCTAAGTTCACCTCTTACAGAGATTAAGAGATGAGCCAAAGATGAGCTATACAGAATTCTGATACTATATCCAATTTTGTTGTGCACAGTTTTAATCTGAGCAACACTTAAACATTATTGCAATACTGAAGGTAAATACCCTGTCAAATCCTACTGCATCCATAACTCAGGTATAAAACATCTAACCAACCATCCAGCAAAGCACCAAAACACTGGAAACAACATCTTTTTAGTACCTTCCTACTTCTATATGCAAATTTTCAATGAGTCCAGGAAAGCAAGGAGGTAATTATAGGAATGAGTAACAGCAGTTAGGGTAAAAAAGTTGCTAGTAATGGAGGGAGGGTGGGGGGAAAGCTAGAAAAGTCTCATTAATACCTCAAGAAGTCAACTGACAGGCCTAAGTTCATGCTCCATTACTTGGACATAAATGAAGAAAATTCCTTCTCCAGGTCCTCAGCACAAAATACAAGCTATGGATTGAATTCCTTTTGCCCTTTATGTTTCACTGGCTTATCCATCAGTCTTCCTGTCCTTCAGGAAGAGCTACCATATATCTGGATTTTGCTGGACGTGCCTTCTGCCACTTAAAATTAATACTGGCATACTACCTGTACATGCCAAGACTGGTATATCTAAGGTATGACAATCACTGCACACAGTAAAAAGTGCATACACCAAGAAACCCTGAGGAGCAAGATGCTACTTGCAGTTGGARTTAAAAATGGCCCAGGACTTTTGTTGTTATAAAGCACCATATACATTAACATCTGATAGTAAAATGACACCAGCAGGGAACTGAACCTGTTCTCAGACAGTTCTCTGACCGGGAAGAGTACCAGGTGCCTTGGCCTGAAGGACCTCTGCATTAGAGTGCAGGTATGGACTATGTTGAACATTAAGACTCC
This sequence comes from Eudromia elegans, assembly GCA_003342815.1. Classification (NCBI taxonomy): domain Eukaryota; kingdom Metazoa; phylum Chordata; class Aves; order Tinamiformes; family Tinamidae; genus Eudromia; species Eudromia elegans. Next base: position 669,135 of record PTEX01000275.1, on the reverse strand, counting down.
AAATAACRGGCAGGGCGGAATAAGCCGAGAGGACAGGATGCATGGAAAGCATTGAGGAGACAACACTATTCAGTAACATCTAGAATAGGTTATTCCTACATTGTATTTAACCCTTTGTAGTAACTTGGCAAGTCTAAGAGAAAAATCAATACAGAAAAGACAAAGCTATAGTGGGGAAAAGCGTTTAAGTTAACCACAAAGATTATTTTTTTTTTTGTCATCACCACAGCAGACTCCCAACTTTCTTCTGACTTGCTATTTGATCAGCAGTTGTCTTAAATAACTATGTGTAAAGAACRGAAGTTACAGAGCTGATGAAAATACATAGACCAGAGAAAGGGACCAAATGAACACAGTGCATGAGATTTGATCAGTCTTTGATAGSTACTGCTAAATGACGTACGGCCCTAAGAATCAAGGTGAAAACTTTAGGAATGTTTCAGAAAAAAAACAATACTTTTGCCAGTCAATATTGTAAGAATTCCAAAAGTCTTTCAAAACAAAATGTGCAGGGATCAGGACTAAACAATAGTAAAGGCAATAAGAATCACACCAATTTTTTTTTTAAACTTTAGGCAAGACTTCAAATATGATGGATTTAAATTCTCAGCAGTTAGAGGACAATATTCTCCAAAAACTCCCCAAATCATACCTGCTCTTTAATATGTGTTTGTTCAAACTGAAATAGCAGCAGAACCAGAGAAAAATATTCTGTGTCRATGAGAAACTCAGAGTAGCATGTTACAACAATAGCTAAAATGCCATCACTTAAAAACATGACAGAGAAGGGGGTTCAACAATTAAAACTAATGGTTTTCTAATCCACTGTATTTGATGGAGTTTCTTTTTGTGAGTCTCCCAAAATCCTGAGTACCCTAACACCTGTTACCAGAGGCCTAAGGGCTTTCAATATATTAATATKGAAAGCATGTGATTCTTTAGCTATRTGCTCTTGYCAGGTTGCTGTAATCACTTGTTTTCAAAAGAATTTAAAAAAAAAATCATTAGCAGATTTGCAAGATGAGGCAGAGTGCCTTTCATCCCCAGATGTAATTGCACTAGAACAGGATATAACATACCTATAAGAGTATAACATACCTATAAGAGTCTCAGGTCATCCTCTCACCAGAGGTAAATAGGATTAGGTATATCTTTGTATAGGTGAAATATCTATCTTTTCTACAAACATCTCAAACTAAGCCTTAATTCAGCATTGATTTAATGTATTTGTATGACCCACTATTCCTTCTGCTAATCATGTACTAAACTACTTCTCATTTTAACTTCTCTACCAGGACTTGACTGAGAAAAACARAGCTACATTCAAATCTGAGGGACTGTTTGAAGTCCCATTCAGAGATTTGGGGAAATTATACTAAGTTTCCTAACATTCAAATACACCCCTTCTCATCTGTAAGTGCAAGTCATTCAACACATTTTTATTAAAAAGGAGAAAAGAATAAAAATATAAATAAACAAAATAGTTAAAATTAATCATTAAAATATAAACAAACCCATAAAATTTCAGTGTCTTTCCCTCTGGGGAAGCAACTGTTAGGCCAGCTGCTTGTTTTCCCTTCACTCCAGTAACCATCATTCATAGTCTGAGATTTATTAAGCCTTCTAAACAGCAAGGCTTGATTTAAGCAGCACTGATCTGTTGGTGCAAATTGTCTCAGTGAGGTGTTCATCAGTCCACAACCCTTGCCTCATTAATGCATTTCCCATTAGCAGCTTCCACTAGCCAAACCTTATAGCCAAAGGCATGGCTTTGGATTTCTACAATTCCTGCAGCTTTATCAACTCTATTTTGTTGTTTCAGACCTTAGAAACAGTCTAGTATCCTGAGTTTTTTGCAAGTCACGCACATTGCACCAGATACTGATAATCTCTTCTGCTTTTCTCCCCTCTTCTCTAGGTTTTTACCTTTACACATTTAGGAAAGTTAGCTGACCTAAAAAACTCATTTTTTTTTTTCCTTTTATTATTGTGGGAGAATTGCTGCAGAATGAGGAAATTAGAAGAAAAACAAGGCCTAACAGAAGTTATGGCAATAGAGAGGCTTGCTCRAGGTAAGAGACAGTTATCACTTCCAGGATGGTTGGTAGATACAGAATCTGCTCCTCCATAATTCCCTTGGCAACACAGTCTCCTCTCCTAATACACACTAAGAGGAGTAAACGAAGGGTGGAACAGAATGGAGACACCATGACCACTCTTTGTCGGCTTCCCTGAGGAGGTGGTAATTGCATGGTGCCCTGCAGCTGATGAGTGAATGGAGGGTGGAGTGGAATGAAGATGCCGCAGCCAAACTCTGTTGTACTCCCTACATAGGTGGCAAAATGGCCATACCATGCAGCTGATAAGCCACACAGTACGTTAAGATGTCTGGTGCTGGGCTAGCCATCRTGACAGATCAGGCCCTTCCAATGGACTTGGCTCAGATTTCTCCTCATTCTAATCCTATTATCATACCAATATACAACCCCATCTGGGAAGTTACCTTCTTCAAAGGACCACCCCTCACTGAGCATGCTCTCTAGGTTTTTGATTAACTTGGGAGACTTTTTAGACCAATCAATAATGTAAGTGTGTATGACTAGATTCACTCAAACTCCACCTAAATGTAAAAGAAAATATGAGAGGTGAACTGAAGAAGTAGAGAAAAGCAAGAAGAGAAGACSGACGGAAGTAGGAGAGGGAGGAGAAGAGAAACAGCAGAGGAGGAGAACAACAATGGAAGGAAACAGTGAAAGAGAGAAAGAGCAGAACATGGAAGACAGGAACAGCAGAGGAACACCATCTGAGGAGACTCCTCAGGACTGAGAGCCCTCTCCCATCTTCTGGGTGAGTGATGATTGTGCATTTGTACACCAGGCATTAGCTAAGAACCCCACACTGTAGWAGARAATTYCCTGTACTGACACCTGAAAKCTGTTCTCTAAAATGTTGCATTTGAATAAATTGTGCTATTTGTGAGCTCCACTACTTGTTTTGAAAGCAATTGGATCTRCAATTCACACACTGTTGGTCAATCTGGTACTGCCAGCTTATAGTTAAGCTTATAGCTATAAGTYGAGCTTATAGTTACCACAGTTTTTGGTGTCCCTATTAAGAGATGAGTCCAGCCATCTCCAGTTCCCCTCTAACCTTCAAGGATCAGCTGGAACGCAATTCATCTCTTACCAAATCTGCTCCCACCTCAAACTGCAACAAGTATAAAGGCCTTTGAACCACACACCACCACATCTCAAGCTACACAATCATGTTTAAGGTCTGTTTGTCAATCCTTGTTTACTCCATCTCCTTTGCTTTATCAGATATATATTAAATCTCCTTATGCTGGTTTCTTCTCCCTRCCCCAGTTCTTGCAGAGGATAGAGGGCAGACATTTTGCTTTTCACTTCCTTAGCCCAAGTCTTTTAGCTACTGCACTAGAAACATTCTTCTTTCCTTCTGCTGCAAGGGGATTTCACACTCCACACTACTGCCCATTCACCCGACTAAGCAATCCACATGCATCTATACTTGCACAGAGATTTATGAGCAAGCTTTCTAGAGCAGAAGAATATTCTCTTCAGATGTTGCTGGACTATTTACTACTCAGCCAACCCTGTCTTTCGAAGTTCCTCTTTTACCTATCAGGTCTCTGTTTCTCAGATCTGTCAAACAGATTATACAMAAGTCACTTCAACACCTATTTAGGTGACTGATTTGATATCAGATTAATACACTGGCTCTTCTGTTTCTATTCACTGTTACATTCATTCTTGCTAAATTCTTTASAGGAAGTAGAGGCAACAGAAACGTATTCTTTTAAATACTACTCCAAAAGGTGATCAAAACAAGTAGAGAAAGATAAAGTAGCAGTACTGCCATAAAAAGGTAAAAACATTTAAGAGTATTAGGGGTTGGTTTAAGAACTCTTGCTCAGTCTCAGGAAAAAGCAATTTTTTTCTGAGAGCTTTTAAATTTGTCATATAGCAATAGACYCCAGATGCTGTGTGATTTTAAGTTAATGAAATAGGACAATGGGATGGTGCAGAGAACGAAGAAACAGAAGCCAAAACCAAACAGTTAAGCCAAGGAGAAATAGTGCACGATCATATCTACTATAGTTTTATAGCCTCCTGAGTGCTCTAAGAACTGCTCTTATACTGGCTGACCTTTGAGGATATGCAGGACACTTTCAGTTTGCTTGGTAAACAGTGCTTGATATTTATCAGCAAAGTCTCAAATGGAAATTCCYGAGGGAGATTTCAATCTCTTTTTCCTTTTCCTATGTTTGACAGAAGAAAGTTCTCTTACTTCTAGCCACCATCAACAGAAAGGAGAGTCCCTCTAGCTTATTTCCAGGGAATGCAATCTCAAGAACAAATGACCTTTTACTCTCATACATGTGCACACCTCTGCTAACAGCAAATTTTAAAACCCTTTGTTGTTCTTGCTCACTTCACTGTGCTCAAAGTATTTAGCAAGCAAAGGGTAAGTTTATCCAGTATGCAAAAATTGCCTTGCCCAACTCACCAGGGGAGTCCATGTAAAAGCCAGCCTTCAATGATAAGCCCATAAAGCTTCAGATAGCAGCTGATTATATATAATATCTAAGTCTCCACATTTATGTGCATTTAGGAGTGCTAGTTAATTGTGGATCTATCTTCATATTTAGAATCTTTTTCAGAGGTTTTTTTTTCCCTGCAGCTAATTTAAACATGTCATACCACATTGATCCATGGGATTGATCTAGTAACAACTACTGTAAAGTTTTAGCATGTATAAATAAGYTATGACTAATACAAATATCAATATAATAGCTGAAAAAGGCATGGCAAATCTAACCTCATTCTATTCCAGTTTTGTATTTGTTACAAAGAAAGGTTTATCAAGGTATAAATGAATATACCGATTTACTAATAGTAGTGAAAAAAAAAAATAAAAGTATTGATTTTAATAAAAATGACTATTAACAGTTATTTCTTCTTTCTTCACAGTACCAGTACCTCAAGCTCCTAGCATGGTACAAAGCATTATAGGATCAGCCTTACTCACAAATTATTTTTCTCCAGAAGAGAGAAGTGTTCCAATACAGCCCAATCTCATAAAGTAGAAAAACATGAAATTTAAAGTCACAAATTCAATATGAACATCTTTCAATAAAATTACATTAAAATATTAAAAGAATATTGCTCAATTTGTTGAATCTAATACTTTTTTACAAAAAGGTAAGACCATTTGTTTCTTGTCTAATTCAGAAAATTAAAATATATGAACAGAGCTGTGTAAGTCTTACTTCAAAATATTCCATTTTCTAGTTAAATTTAAGATAATATCTATGCACGAAGCTCTCATCTTCAAACTGCTCTCATTTTTACTCCCATATCCATTCAACACCATTGGTGTAACTAGTGAATCCTGCCCAGCTTCTTAAACCAGTTATTTGGAAGTAGGGAGCTGAGTCCTTATTTCCATGGAGATTTCCCAAATAATTAGTGAAGAAATAAACAGACAAGGATAACTCACTAGGTGATTTACTCACACACTTTATGGAAGTGGATTATGAGGACCCTATAAACAATGCTCCCATGTAAGTTAACACGTATCATCCTGATTTCAACACTTCCCAAGTGAGGCTAGGGTACAGGAACGTGGCTCCCATGGTTTGGGGCAGCTGCAGGTAGCTCAGCGCACTGGCTGGAATTCCTGGAGGGTGCCTCGTGTCTCCCAGCTCCCCGGGAGGGAGCAGGCAGGATGGTGCAGGGAGGTGCAGGGAGGGCAGAACGTGCCCCCCACACACCCCGAGAGTGGGCAGCCACAGCACGCTCTGCTCACCAGGGCCTGCAGCACTTTTGCTTTTCACCCAGTAGCTCCATGAGTAAATCTCCTTGCTCAGGAAAGAGCTATGCAATGTGCATAGCTTCCACTCCCTGAGGGGGTTCAAATTGACCCCTTTCCCTGTCAAAATGGTGTCCTAAATGTACGTGGACAAAACGACCTGAGAAAGTTTATCTTCCACATGAAGCTGTAGCACTTGGCAAACAGCACCTCATGACATCCTGGACCAGAAAAGGAACTGCCTGCAAGCCTGTGGCCCTCACCTCTGGAGAAGAACACTCTTGAGAAATTTTGCTCAACCCTCTCTGCAGAATCTCATATAACTACTATAAACAGAGAAACTCTTTTTATTAAAACCATCATTATGCACTCAGTACCTATGGGAATACCTGTGCTATGTGATGAGAAATATTAACATATGGAGTGTCTGAGAATTAATACACAAGGGTTATTGTGCTTTTATCACTGCAGCCCACTGTGGGCAAACAAACTTAATTCTTTACTTACTTTATGCCTATAGGGTTCATTTTTAAAAAAATTCATATCCATACAGCAAATGTCTATTTTTTTAGACAGTACGATGGAAACAAGATGCTATTCTGCACCAAATCAATACCTAAATCAAAGTCATTCCTTATCCCTAATCCTTGAGAGGAAACACAGCAGAAGGCAAACACTGCACCTCCCAGATCTATCTCATTTGCAATGTGCTCCGAGATCCTTGGTAACTGGAGCTATCCAGCTGCCAAGCATTACACGATCATTACATGATTACAACTTGATCGAAAACAGTCAGTTTAGCAGCAGTAATACAAAGCTGTCAGCACAGGCTGCAGACCAAATGCTCAACCCCAATTAAATTCCTTCAGCACTGCAGTCACACTGACATCTGCTCTGGCCAGCACCCTGCAGCATGCAAGGGATCCTTCCATGGGACATACCCAGCTCGAACCCACACAACCCTCCCTCCCTCCCCAGGTCTCCAGGAAGGAGCGAGCACTGCGCTCCTGTGCACCTCACAAAACAATACCTCAGCCCATAACACATTTATTTGGGCTCCAAGACTCCATCCAGCCACAGGYAAACATGGCACAGCTTGCCAGGCAGGCCATGGGAAAACTGGGCCAAAGTCATGCCAGAAGCACTTGCTAATCAAGAAAAGCAGCAATAAAACTTGAGTAATTCTAGCATGTCTCTGCCGAGGGGACTATCCTTTTAACTTCACCTTTTCCTGCATTTCAATGTCTTTTCATAGAACATAGCTTCTATCTCACATGATGCCATGCTCTGTGCCTCATGAAATCCCACTTAAATTCACTGTCACACATTTTAAGATATTGAGGATGTTCCCATCATTTTTTTGTGTAATCTTATCAGTAAAAAAAACTCTCAGGACAAGCAACTACTTCCTATATTCCAGTGCATGTTAAGTACATGATTTATAAAATTAAATGGACGTAAGCTGTAAAGAGTTCTATTTTAAAATCAGGTATTTTTAGCAGGAAGGGAAAGTTTGCCTTGATTACTGTTACATATCTCTAGGAACAAAATTTTGCCATTTTATTTAATTAGGATCATAGAATCATAGAATGGCTAGGGTTGGAAGGGACCTGTAGAGGTCATCTAGTCCAACCCCCCTGCACACGCAGGGTCCCCTAGAGCATGTGGCACAGGGTGGTGTCCAGGCGGGTTTGGAAGATCTCCAGAGAAGGAGACTCCACCACCTCTCTGGACAGCCTGTTCCAGGGCTCTGTCACCCTCACCGTTAAGAAATTCTTCCTCAAGTTCCTGTGGAACTTTTGGTGCCTCAATTTGTGGCCTTTTCCCCTAGTTGTATCACTGGCCACCACTGAGAAGAGGCCAGCCCCCTCCTCCTCACTCCCTGTCTTGAGATATTTATATACATTGATCAGATCCCCTCTCAGTCTCCTCTTCTCCAGGCTGAAGAGGCCCAGCTCYCTCAGCCTATACGGCAATGAAGACACTGTCTCCATTCTTTATGGGTCATGAYTGGACATTAGGTACTATATAGTGAGCTGGCATACTGCCTTCTATGACATGAAATACTCCAAGATAGCTAAAATGTGTCCAAGAAATTATTTTCTAACACTGAGGGCAAAAATCCTTGTATTTTGTTATGCCTCTATTGGGAGCTCCTTAAACCAAACAGCATAATGAGAACYTAACAGCTCCATAATGAGAAGTAACTTACATGGTAGGTGGCCATCATCCATGGTTATCTGCATCTCCATCATCCACACTATCCACTAGTTCTGTGAGCTTTCTCTCATGAGATTTTATGAAATAATTAAATAATAGGCAATGTCCCTGAGGACCGGGGCTCTCAAAACTGAGGGGAACAACCTCTGAAGTGAGAAGTTTCTACCCTACCCTAGAAGGGAATCACTTAATTTGTCTTCCTAGAAGAGCAAAGGCTACTCCATCCAGGCTGAAGTGAGGCACCCTGTGCAGATAGGGCTGTATGCAAAAATTCATCTGGCCACTCAAGTCTGTACACTCCCAGGTCTTACTGACTCAAACATATCTACTTAACATGGAGTCAAAAGAGGAGTTGAACTATCAGCAATTAACAAATGTATTTCAAAGAATGGCACATTTTCAGCTSTAGCATAACATGAAGTAGGCTTCTCAGATCAGGCAAATCAAAGCAATCATGTACATCATACATATAAGGAGATAAACCTCAATTCATGTAAGCTTAATCTAGGATTCTTTGTGTAAATTTACACATAATTTGCAATTTACCTTGTGTAAATTGTTAGTCTTGTGGAAAAGTTTATCAATTTACATGAAAAAGAAGATGTCATACAGTGAAAAGAAATCTACTAGCAGAGTGGGACATACTTAACTAAGTGATAGAGAGTGAATCATACAGTGAACTTTACTTAGAGCCTCACCAACCAATGACTAGGACAATTCAATAATGGAAAGGTCAAYAATATGATATAGTCTACACAAGCTGTCAACCTTCTCCTCCCTTTAAAGTTGTCTTGAAGCTTTCAAACTGAACCAACCAAAAAGTGAATAAAAGATTGGATTTTTCATGGGGGGGGTGGGGGTGGGGGGGGGTAAGAGCTATGTAATTTCTTGTTCTCTTGCTGTAAAAGAAAAAAACCAAACACGCAGTATTACCAGGCATGTAGTTCAACCTATGAGCTTAGACAACTGAGTAATACAGCACAGAGTAACATTAAAAATATATACTAGATYTCTCTCTACAATACTCTTGTGAAAGGAAGCATGTTAACACATAAAAGGAACACATGACCTTTTTAACATATCACAATAAAAGCTTAAAATACAAAACACACTTAGAAAGAGGAAGTATATAGAATGATATTGCACATCAGATTTTCAAAGAGCATGATAAGCTTGCTGATACATCTATCACACATTGCATTTTTAAAGGAACATTAGAACTAAGGACAAAAGCACAGTAACAGCCATGTTTGACACATCATTATTTCTGATTCTCCCCAAAAGTTCAGTTCTGCCAAGAGAATTTTTCTTTCACAGAAATCTTAAGATAGTACCATAACTCACATAATTATGGAAATATGGTAATCAAGATGTGTGCTAATAGCACAAAAAAAGCCTTCTGAAATCTCCCCAAATAATTACTTCACCAGCACAGAGAATCTTTAAATAAGTCTGGGTACTCTACCATTCTGTTTTTAAACTAAAAGCAGCCCTTCTGTCAAAATATAAAAGCTTTAACTAGGCACCATTTTACTTCATGAAGGATCAGTGCACATTTTTCCGATGCATTAAACAAGTGGGGTTTAAGTTATAAGAATACAGAGAACGCTGCACAGTTTTGTATTTACCTCATTTGAAGATGCTAATGTAAAGAGATATCTCCTGGCTGAAATAACCAGGATATCATTTTTCACAGGTGTCCAAGGTTGCATTTACTTCATTAGCAGTTCACTATCCCAAAGTCTGACTTCCAAACTCCTACCCCCTATTAGCCACATGCAGTCTGAAACAAGGTTAAACCTAAAATGGAAATTCTTGAAAAATCTAAATGCTTTCTGAATGGGAAATGAAACATCTTATATATTTTGTAAAAGCCTGGCATATTGCAGAAGTTACTAGAAGCAAACATTTAACAGCTATAACCATTAACCACAGCAATTTGTTTATGCATTTCAGCAGGACAGAGCATCTGCTGAGCAGTAGAAGTAGTTTCCAGCAGGCGTGTTGAGAATACGCCAGAGCGCGATATACCCAGGGAGAGGCCCTGTCCATTTCAGGCAAATTAGCACACATTACTGCTGGGTGGTTTCCTAAAGCTTCAGCTGCAAAGCAAAACACATTCATTGAGGTGTAGAGAGCCTGTTCTCCCCAGTTTGACCAAGGGAAAGACACAATGCACCCTGAAGGAGAGTTCAGTTCAATGCAGGTCTGAGCGCTTAGTGAATTACTGGCTTCATCTAGCAGAGCAGGATCATTTCATYCTCTGTTTATAGATGCATCATGGTGATGCATAGACCTTGCCAAAGGGAGAATTATATAGCAACTCCCYTTACAGTTAAGGAATCTTTGCCAAAAACATGGACACATACAAAAGTCAGTGCCCTATTTCCTTTCAAAACTTCCATTAACAGTTTTAAATGACTAAAAAATATTTACTGAAAATGTTATATCAGATCAGATACAGGCTAGTCCTTTTAAAAACATCCTTCCACAGCTGTATGCTCAGGCCTGTGAAAGGAAAAGCAGATGCTGCTTTATTTTGAACAGAACAAACAGTAACACGACATACCTTTTCACCTGTGTCACACAGCAGGCATTACAAGCAGGCAGAGGCTGAGCTTGCAGGGTAACCTCTTGCTCTTATGTGCCACCCCAGGGAATTGTTCATCATTATTACCACCACCTCCCTTTGAGTATGAAGGCAGATCAGGGCTGGCACACCACAGGCAGGCTCTCCTTCAGTCAAACTCAATGTTTTCGTCAAACATGAGAAAAACAGTTTGATCTTTTCAATCTCTGTAGGGAGACGAAGAAGCTGCCTGCCCTCAGCGCACAAGCAGTACTGCAATGACTGTGCCCAGTCTCGACCCGATCTCTGATATAGTTCACCAGCAATACCAGGAAAAGAGAAAGAAATGAGCCAAGTTTGATGAGGTAAAAAAAGTCATATTGCAGCTTTCAATCTATCATCAGGACAGAAAGTACAGTCCACTTTTGCTCTTGGTACTATCYCATTAACTGAAAGGATAAAAGGCTGCATTGGATTCTGTACCAGTTATGACCAGGCAAAAGGATTCAAATCTCTCTTCACCGTAGTTGAGTACTAGTTCTTTGTTAGGAATATTAAAAATTACCACTGATTTCCTTTGATAAAATCCTTTGTGTTCCGAAATGCACCTTCAAAGCTGAAGCTTACACAGATGCACTGACAACAGTTTTTGGCAAGACAGTCGCTGCGCACTGGGGTCTGATGTCAGGTGAAAGACTTCAAACAAAAACCTACCTTTCTGATATGATTCAGAAAACATTTGAAAGCTCTTCTCGATTTCATAGTGAAACAAGAACAAATAGCAACAAATCCATGGCAGCCATCAGAACACAACATATTGCCACTCCGTCCAACACTTTGCAGCACCAAGGAGCAGTTCCAATATTTGGAAGTAACTTAGTTACATCCTGGTTGCCTTTTGCTAYAGCAAGCGAAAGCTTTGTTTCACTGGTTTTCACAGAGTGTCCCTCTACTCCCTTCTGAACAAATTGTTTCTATTCAAAATAYCGATAATTGCTTTTTTTAAGAGAATAAAACACCACTCTACCATGAAACGATCCAGCAACTCTCTCTTGCAGACCTATCACCCACTCGATTCTATGCAGAAGCATTTCAGCTCCGAGGAGGTTGCAGGCTAAAGCACTACCTGGGGATATCCCTACTACCATAATAAATGYAAGGTGGACAACATCATCACCTGAGCATCAGTACTGCAGCAAACAGCATGCTACGCTAATGAGAACAGGGGCCTCCAAAAGGCACTGCCTTTGGTGGGGGGGGAAAATCAACAGAAGTCTCAAGTCATGGAATTGGAAATCTCATGTCAACATTTTTAAGAGTACACACTTCATTAATGCACTGTTACCACCATTTTTATATTCTCTTGGAATGCATCCTCACACTCTTATCACTCACATCATCCTCAGAACATAGCTAGCTGCTGACTCAGTGGGCATTTCTCGATTGCCCAACTGTATATTGTCCACATTAACACTTCCCTTGAAAGCTCCCACTTACATCTTTTTGTTTTATATTTCAGCCTAAAAATAAAAAACCTTTCATTTGCTTTGAGTTATACATTGCAGAAACATATTTAAACAACATTCACTTTTATCAAAGTCTACTACGTACTACAAGTTCTACTCTGCCCGAGTGGAACAGGACATAACACTGACTGCACTGACACACAGGGTTTTTCCATGAAAAGCATTTCTCCCGTGTAAAATAGAGACATGCCATTTCCATGTTTTTTTTTCTCCCCTGAAAATGGAGGGGAGAAAAAAAACAATAGGAGGTATGAAAAAACAATAAATCAATGAGCTATTACCACATTATCATTGTGGCTTTCTGTCCATAGTGCAGTGCAGGTCAGCTCAACGTTTACCAAGACTGGCAAAAGAAGCATTCTAGCCCTGCAGAGGKTCAGCCTCTGTTGGGCCATCCAAGAGCAGATGGATCCATAGAGTTGGGCTACAGCTGCCCTAGGGAAYCATCTGCTGCACCTCTCTGCACACCTAGTACCATTTCATTCACTGCCCACAAAAGCCAGGCTGCAGGAAACATGAATGCCATTTCTGGCATAGGGAAAGTAAGGCGCCAGTGTATTCACCTGCATTTCCAGCACTGGATGGTGGAGTATTTATTCTATGTCAAGTGTCAGAGCACTGAGACAGGCAAAGACATTGTCACTGTCAGAAACACTTCTTGAGCCCATGCAGGAATTGATGGAATTCACATGATGCGACYTAAGTATCCAAATGTACCTAGCATCAGCATTGCTTTTGCTAGCACAAATATTCATCTTATTTAATGTACTTCAACTGTCAGATCCTGATCYTTGTCATTTCTGAGTGACCAAGTGTGCATTTGCTTCTCACTTTTATAACATCAACACACTGGGCAAAAAAAATGCTTCTCTAAAGCCAGAACTACAATTACAATAATATATAGGACCATTTGCATAACATTGGTCTTTCTGGTGTCCCATTACAAATTCTTACCTTACAGGCTCAAAATTAAAAGCACAATAATTAGTCTCTGCACATGGGATAAATTTGAGACTYTAAGTACCCAATACTCTAAATACATACATGTATGTACATGCAAATGAGCAAACATATGCACAGTTTATGTGAAAAAGWGTGAATGTACAAACTACAGAAGTATATTTTATTGCTTCTCTCTGCTTACTAWAGCATATTTCAGGAAAATTGAGAAAAAGTTTACCTGGTCTTCACAAAGGGACAGAGTCCTYAGCAGCATAGTCGAACCTCCATCCCACCACTTGACCCTTCTGCCACTTCTCCCTCCATTGACATCTAACAAAATTCCTGCRTAACTTGAAAGGATGTATCCAAACAAATTGACTTTTTATTAATCATCATCTTTATTAATACTGTGGTACGTGTCTCAGATATAGAAAGCTGATAATGCAAAACATGTTGAGAGCTTTTCAACGTGTATGTATAAATACTTGGCTTAATAGTCAATATGAATACACTAGCAGTCTCCACTTYAACTGAAGAAAGAATAGCTAATCAGACACCAACAAAAGGGAAATAGGCTTATTTTCCCAAACACAACTGGGCAACATTTCAAAAGTCAAAATCCTTATTGTGATAGCAAGGGTAGCTGGCTSCAGAGCTATCTATGGCACTTCCACCTGCAGAAAAATCCTAACTACAGAAAGATAAATAAGAGAARATCTTCATAGGAAGCATTCAGAGCWAAGGGAAAAGAGAGGAATAATAATAAAAATCACATTCCTTTGAGACCACAAGGATTTCAAACTCAAGAGGAAAAAAAAATCTAGGCAAGAAATACTAAATCAAACAGGAAGTTATCCTCTTATTTAAGCATAAGGACAAAACCTTAAGTTTTCAGCAGTGGATGCCTGTGAGCTTAATAAGGACATGGAGAACCCACTGAATCTGTCACACTTCCACTCTCTGTAGAAGGCCAAGAAAGTCAGTGCCGGAACTGACAGAACACGTGTTGCAGAGAGCACCTACAATTGTGACTTCCATAACGATACAAGTAAACATCCCACTAAACATAATATTCTTCATCCATGTTTAACTTTAAACCTACCTCAAAACAGAATCGGCTACATTTGAAATGAAAATCAAAAGCTTTCCTCAGGGTCCCAAACAGATTTTTGCCTTTCAGAACTTTCTTTCATTTTTCTCCTCATGATAGATATATTTAAATGCCAAGTGAGAAGCTTCACTCGATGCTTCTTAGCTGAAATTGAGATCCTAGATGTATCATGGTGTGGTAGATCCTAGATGGTATCCTACTGTACCTTGAGTAATATTTTTGAGCCAAAATCAGCAGTAATTATTAAATTCATGTCTTAAGAGACTTCTTGCTCAAGGAAACTATCAACCTGTTTTCTAATCCTGAAAGATCAAATTCTTACCATCATGCAACAGAACCTATGCATTTCAGTTAATATTTCACTCACTCATTTGTTATAAATAGTCTGCTAAAGTCTACAACAAATTTGGGAACTACCTAGTAGATTTCTTTATTCACCTAATCCCTGCGGTTTTGCCTTTATATTTTTAACTTTCTACACAGACACATGCAACTCAAACTGTTTTTGAAAATGAACTCTACAGTATTTTGTGTGGTTGATCTTTCATCTCACTTGCCTACTRCAGATTTATTCAGTGCACAGAATCATCACTTAAGTGATCCATCAGCTGCAATTCCCTCCATGTTTTCCCCAGCTGTAAGCAGGCTATTTTTGTGCCCACATTCATCTTGGCAACTAAGCAAAAAGCTATTATTCTGAGATCTTTTGGAGACAAGTAAATATGAGGCAGAGTTCAGAGAACATCACACGAGATAATACTAGGTCTCCTCCCTCCKAGAAAAGGATAATATCATGGGAAAGTTCATGTGCAACTTATCTTTCATCGCAGTTACTATTAAAGGCTCCACCCACCACTAGTTTAAGCACTGCAGAGGTAAAACTGGATGGTAATGCAGTTTGTAAATTCAGAAGGGAAAATATTAAACACTTTTATGAACTTCTCTCAATGAAAAGTTTTCTCCAACTTCAAAATATTTTGTTCCTTTTCAGTATTATCTATCCCTGCTTTTAGACGAGGAAAAGATTTGCACACTGCAATGTCTACAGACTAACAAGCATCTCTTGCCAGACTGAAGAACCTTGAGCAGGAAAATGTAGAGATAACTGTGCTTTAACAAAAGACAAAGGAAGAGAAGTATTGACATGTGAAGTTCTGAGCTCTACCTTCCAAGTAGTAAGAAGGGTTCTTAATAACAACCACAGCTCAGCAACCAAGACACTGAAAACACTGCTTCTGAGGTTGGATGCTCGTGGAAGATTAAAAGCTTTGCCTGACAAGGTAACTCAATATCTCATCCATATTCTCTACTGCTTTTTAATCTACTGCTAAAGTAGCTTTCCACCCATAAGAATMTGAGAAAAACCTGTGTTAAGTGGACCACCTATAGAAGTATTTTACCACTGGCTTTCAAGACAGCCATTTAGAAAGTGAAAGCAGTACCTGGAACAACTAGTAAAGAAAAAAATTCTGCTAATAAACAATACYACAATGTTTTGAATTAGGCAAACAAGTGAAAAGAACTCAGAAAAGTCTCAGTCAAATCAATGGGTCTTCTAGGCTAAGCTGGCTGTAGTAAAAGCCCTAAGTTCTTGCTTATAAATTCTTTTGGTTAAATTCTTTTCATACTGTCTCAGATATGCTAACATTTTTCTGTCCCATTAGAAAAACAAAACAAGCAAAAACCATAMAAATCCTGAAGTTAAGACTAGAACATTTCCACTGAAACAGGCAAACAGGTCAAAGATTTCATCTGGAAGATAATCAGGATGCATTGGGATCTCATTTCAGCTAGAGACATCTGACCTTTGAAAAGGAAAACAGACAAACTTCAGTGCTATTCCATTCTGCAGTATCATCAAAAAACTCAGATTTTGTTCTAACTCAGAAAAGAAAAATCACAACTTCATCTCAAAAACTCTTGAGAAATAGAACTATTCTCTCTGGTCATTTTAACATGGATTCTCATTCATAAAATTAGAAACTTTGACAACAGATCCAGTTTTCCAAAATACTCAAGATAACACCCTAGAATATATGCYGGCATTTGAACTACTTCAATATTCTTGGAAAAAACTGACTACTTTGCTGCATACTTTCCACTAAAGGATTAATATTTTAAAATTATTTCAATTATTTTTAATTCTCAGAGCTTAGACCATATTTTAAAACAGGACGTATAAACCCAACCTGCAGGAGCTCATTTGAAAAGAGGAAACCAGTGTGTTCTGAGGACACAGGAGTAGMGGGTGGACTCACATGCAAGACCTTCTTGCGCTGCAGGTTACATTGAGCCAGTGTACTGTAACAAAACAAGAATGAAAGAACACTCTAACTTGGAATTTCATTTCTCCTTTGTTTCTTGCCTTCTGAGGTTTTATTTTGTAATCTGCATAACACTAATCATGAAGCCTTCTGCATGAGGCCTATTTTTACCTATTTCTTAGTATTTAAGGCTAACTCCATGTTAACTCAGCCACCACTTAAACTACCCAATACTTTAGAAAAATACGCAATGAAAACACAACAGTAAGAAATATTGTCACTCAATGAAAATCAAGCAACCACAAATCTTCATGGTACTGAAAGAGTATATATGTGCAAAAGAGGAATGAGAGATTGCTTAAGAATTGCTGTCCTAATTTACTAAATCCCGCAGATTTATTTCACAGGCCTTGCCTACGTCTAATCTCCTTTAACTTTCCTTCTCTGGTGAAAGCCTCCTTCTCTGCTTGCAATGGTGACACTGGACTGCTTTTATACCTGAAACACCTAACCACATTTCAATGAGAGATTTGAAAATCTTATCAGAGGAGTTCACACATTTGAAACTCTAGTGMTGTTTGAGAGTTTGGAGATGAAAATATGCCATGAGCACATACAAYCTCTTTGCCCCTAATAGCAATTTTAGTGTGTTGTGTGATGAAAAATAAACTGACACATACTGCAGGTATTTTACAATACATCAAAYGAGGTTTACATAGCTTAAACCTTTTTGAATTGATGCTGCTCCTGAAATTCTTTTGCAAGTACACCCTACTACCATACATTCRTCAAATAAGGTCACCACATACAGCCTCTCCACCATGCTGATTATACAGTCCAGGTTGGTCTGATGTCTACTCCTAACATTTGCACCCTACAACCACATAAAACTCCCCCAAACCTTGCATAAAACTCCCCCAAACCTTGGAACATTTGAGATCTGCAGTAAAGGGGCCA
>PTEX01000275.1:621222-651574 GCA_003342815.1 Eudromia elegans | reverse complement strand
AAAGCAAAATGTCTTTCTTCGCAGGGTTTCTAGGTGATCCAGAGCAGTTTATCATGCTGTACGCTGGCAGGAAAAGCTAGAGCTTCTCATGGTCTCTACCAGTCTTAGTGTGACTAAGTAAAAGGGATTTTCACAAACCTGGTACAACAGGTCAAGACAGCAGAACACCTGAGCAAGGTCCATGAGGTACCAGCACACCAAGCACCCACCTATCTCCACTAAGAAACAAGCTCAAAGCTCCARAAGAAATTTAACATTATCATTCTTCACCAGCATCAAGATGAAAACCTTGATTTGCATGAAAGAATCCCTTAGGGTTTCCTCCTAAATGCACACTCTCCCTGACAAAACTCCAAGGTGCTAAAAGAAGAAACACGTTCAAGCACACCCAAACGTACCAGGGACCAACACTCACATAACCAAGCTCAGAGTGATATGCTGATGTCAAGGCTACCATCACTGTGCCTGAGGCCAAGGGACCCTTTTTGGGGTTGGATGCAGTCTTTAAGACCTATTTCAAACACATACATATGTAGACAGAGTTGAGATGAGAATCTTGCTGCTTTTGTCCTGTAATCTCATCTTTATTCATCACCTCTCAAAWTGTCCCTGTCAAAAACACCATTTCTGCAGTTTCTATAGGCATGTGTATTTCACTAAATGGTTGCATATCCTCAAAGCTTTATTTTTTGTACTCGCATTCTCTTTCACTGTAATCTCCTCACAAATGAGTTATTGTGAAGTATTTTAAAAACACCTGTATGAAAGCTAGTATGCATTTTTCATGACTGCATTGCTTTAAAGCTTTCATTTTCAAGCTCAGTGTAGTCTCAAATTATAGCGAAGACTTCTCATTTTATTTTGCAAAAAATTCCTGTGAAAAGTCATCTTGCCTCACTGAAAATATCTTACACAATTTAAAAATAAAGACTCTTGCAAGAAAAACAGTCTTAAGTGGGGAGAAAACCTCCTCCTTTCTTTTGTATTTGGGAGGTTTAAYAATTCTGTGGAGTTTAAGTCTTATTCCACCCCCTCTCTTCTGTCAGGCAGAGAACTTAACAGCGCCAGGGTCCTCCTATGAGCAATGACGCATCCACAAGTGCTGAGTCATAACCACACCAAATGCCCTCTTACATCTTGAYGGAGCATCAAATTCAACAGCTTTGCTTAGTCATTGGAACTTTCTCTAATTCTTATGATTCACTCCATCCCMAAACCTTGGTTTCCTATTTCTTATTTTAACCCTCAAATAAAGACTCAGTTGTATAATGCTTACACAGCTCAAAGCTGAATTTTTGCAAATAAATTTTAAGCTGGATTCCAAGCTTGAGTCACCAGGTTGTGTTCCTTTTCAAGTAYGATAGGCATCTGCAGGGCCTGTTGGTTTCATCTGTGCTACTGATCTACTCTTTGACCTTCAGAAGGTTGCCAACTGACCCTTGCAAACACATGCATTAGGACTTCATCCACACCTGATGTATGTTAGCAATAACCTAAAATTGACCCAAAAGCCAGAMCCCTCTCTAGAAAGGCCCCTCAATTTGACAAGGTCAGGCCTCGCCAAGTGTTCTGTGTTCTGCACAGAGAAAGTATTTGACCAGTATTAAACTCCTCAGTGGTGGACTGGCAGCTTTTGGATTCTCAACTCATTTGCTTTGTTACCTTTCATCCTACCTAGAAGTAGATAAAGGAAAATTAATTCACCCAGCTGTTTCATCAAWTTTTTTATACATGAGAGAACCTAAGTTTGGCCAGAACGCTGCTAAAGGTATTCACAAGCTGGCATTCTYGCCACAGAAATTTACAGCAATGCTTTGTCTAATTGCTCCTGACATTTCACCCTCCATCCAGAGGACTTCTCTAARAAATTGCTAGCAGGCTGGCATAGTGGGATGAGAGAAATTGCTATCATTGACAAAAGGAGGCAGACAGTAAATAAATTTTTGGTGACTCCCACCATGCAATACCCACAGAAGGCAATTATCACCATGCTGTTATTTATTCTTCCTTTCTGAGGYATCGCTTTTGTGTTTGTTCACTGTCCATTTCTGCAGAAGCTGCACTTGTGAGTTTTCTGTTGGGTTAGTAGTTAATAAGGCTGCTCTTCTGAAGTCACCCAGTCAGTTAAGTGCATCTGGAAAACCTCCCCTTATGAAAAAAATATTATAAAGGAAGACAGGGGTCAACGCTATGGATTTTCAGGCATAAAGCAAGTCCTCAGAGATATAATCCATAGAAATCCTAGAATAAAAGAATAAAACCTTCACCCTTGTTWATGGATAGCTGTGGCTTTGAAATGTCTTTGGCCAGCTAGCTATACTGACCTTAGCAGTATTCAATAACAGCACGACCGAAACAACAGTAGTATTTGGCTTTTTGGCTATACAAACCAAGTTGAAGGCCCTATCATCTTAGGGCAAGCAGGTTCTCAATTCCTTCCCCCGATAGCTACACAATGATACTTTTTTTTTTTTAGTTCCTAGCTACCCTTAGTTATAAACATTTTCTATATAGCTTTACTCTTCTCCCTTCAATAGTGTACCCATAGGGTAAGTAAACTAAAGACACATCCTGATCCCAGTGACTAGCCTAGAAGATTCTGTAGGAATCATCTTTCACATAGACCTATTCTGACACTATTACTCTAAACATCCAAGATTTAGTCCTAAACAACCTTAAGGTTAATAATTTTGGCTCTTTTACTTGCCTTCATCTAACCTTAACTAACGTATGTCTATACCATTSTTGATGAGCATGAAATAGATCATCTTCAACAGAAGAAACAAGACCCAACCCAAAACAACTAACACCCTGCTATCTGGGTACTCATCTGGTTCAGATGACCATTCTAATTCAAGGAAGAGAGAAACCTGAATATGGACCTCACCTAATGGTGAGGAATACTGCAACATATGGCAGTATTAGTATGTGTCTCTCCTTTTCAAAAACAAATCCCCTTTTATCCAAGAAACACAGTGAAAATAAAACTATCRTGAAGTTTTAAGCAAAGAGATATCTATTTTTCATAGGATGGTCCTAGTGAGAACTCTTCACCAGGAAAATAACCACTGTCTTTATCCAAAACTACTGTCTTTTGCATACAAAAAACACAAAACACCAACGCACCCCTCCTCAAAAATGGGCAAACTTGTAGGCATCAGTTCTAGAAACTGAGCAGTCACCATCTCTTTCCTTTTCTTCAAGCCTTTGATGCACAAAGTATTTGAGTGCCCATGTGAAAGCTCCTACCAAAATCAAAATGGACTGGTAAAACCCTGGCTGGCACAAGAAAGCATAGGAATGGGAGGGGGAAAAAAAAAAAAAAAAAAATCAAATATCTTATCTATAACACTTTTTTAAAAAATGTTTATTTAAACTTTATAAAAGGTGTCTTTATTTTGAAATAGGCAAACTCCATTTTATCAAGAGTACCTACTCATTCAACTCAGTGACCTTGATATATGGCAAATTCCAATACAGTTCCAAATAAGGTGTCATTTCAATAATTTTCTGGAAAGATTCCAAACCAGCTCTTTAATCTACAGTCTCTCAAGTAAAGGTAACATTTTAAATACAAAAAGACTGCAGCTGTTCCTGAATTCTGCATAAGAATTTGCTGCTACCACCAAAACTGCATTATAGCATCCTCTTTATTATAGAATGTGAAAAACTGCATCCTACCACTTACCGTGGCTATATGCAGGCTAGCAATAACATGCTATATTTTCACCCCTCTAAAAAGTGGAATAATCTTTGCTTAAATAGAATTTGTTTGAATTAGATGAACTTAACTGTGGGATTTTGTCCAACATAAGCAAGGAAGTGTTACAGTGCTGCTGTGTTTTTCATTTTCAAAGTGTTTCATTCCTAATGATAAATACCCACTAGTCTAAATATACTCACTAGTCAACTCTCAAAAGACTAATATGCTACCACTGGGCCTGACAAAGAGATCACTGATTAATCCTTGCAGTAGCGAGCTGCATCATGGTGTTAGCCTGTGTACACAAACACCGGTACTTCCATTCAGGAAACAAATCTCTCTAGTCCTGAAGTATTCTATTAGCATTCTTGGACAACACCTCTCTACACACATTTTTAGCTGCTTTCTACAGGATGCCAAACAAATATTCACAGGGACAGAGTGTTACTAAAATAAATATCAAGACATGAACAAAATCTKATCTGAAGCAATAATTAGGTATGGCCACTTCTCTTGTAGAAGTCATGAACACTGCTATCATCTCATTAAAAGCTACTTAAATAACTGTTTTTTCACATCTTTGTTCTCACAGGTCTTTTTCTGTGAAACATTTATTCATGGCAAAAGTGGGCTGCATTGTTTATTTGCGATTAATCAAGTCATGCTTTTTGTTCACCAAATGTACAATACCTGTAACAAATATTGAACAGGAAAGCTTGCCAAAGMTCTAGGAGAGACAGAAAAACCAACAACAAAAAACACTTGGATAGAACAAGGTTCACCTGACCATTAGCAGGAAAAACTACACTCCCTTTAAGGTTCT
The DNA here is from genome assembly GCA_003342815.1 of Eudromia elegans. Taxonomy (NCBI): domain Eukaryota; kingdom Metazoa; phylum Chordata; class Aves; order Tinamiformes; family Tinamidae; genus Eudromia; species Eudromia elegans. Next base: position 647,048 of record PTEX01000275.1, on the reverse strand, counting down.
GTAAAGCTTTTGTACAAAGCAACACTCTTCAGGAAAATAGTTAAGTGCACCCGTATTGACCCCAGCAAGACATTAGAACAGATTTAATAGTTTTGATGAGTCATCATTATAATGTTGTTGTCAAATCCATGCCTACCTCAAGAGAAAGGTCATCTACATGTTTAAAGTTAAGATATCAGATCTCAAGCAACTCCCTTAGAAACAGCCTGAATAGCAAAAACATTGAGCACTCATCATTACCTCTAAAGGCTTTTTGTACTGCATTTTTTTTAAACAAACCGGATGAATGAACTTATTTCCTAATCAAAGTAAGTTTAAGGTCTATGTATAGAGGCATCCATTTTTGTCTGTGTGGCTTCCGTATGAGTCAGTTACTGCAATCATTTGTCATCATGCACATTTTCTTTTTGACCTCTTATCCGGCATGGGAAAAAGAACCTCTGAGGCAGAAGTAGCCCAACATCTAACCACGTTTGTCCCTGCAACAGCTCAGCAGAACACSGAAAGAATTCACATGCAGATTAGCAGGTAGGAGATCTGAGTGAGTGAGTGAGTAGTCAAGGTCAGTAATTTATTCTCATGTTTATTTTGCAATTATCACCATCTATACCCTTCAGCTTTATCAGGTTTACTTGCACCCTTAGACTTGCTCGTCTTCTATAGCAAAAGCACCCTTGAGATGATTATTTGACTCAACTATTAGCACACATTTCACCAAGAGTTGTTTTGCTTTATTTTCCAGCAATGCTAAAACAACATCCTGCTATCCTTTCTTAGGCTCAAAAAATGTGGCTTTATTGCTCTCCTTTCATGTTACAACATCGAATCTTCTGATTCTGTGCTTGTTCCCTTTCATGCTCCAAATAACTCATTAAAACTTAATATGTTCTCCACCATGATGATAAACCTAGTACTCAGATTTTTCGTCTCCTTACCTCCCTCCTCCAATGCAGATCAAAGCATTATACACAGAAAAAGTTTCTTAAATCTACTCTAGTAAAAAGTGCTCATTTTTAAAATTGTGCCAAAATGCAACAAATGCTAGTTCTGAAATTCCCAAATCCAGCATATAAAGAGGATGCTTCCAACTGAAACTGGCAACAGAAGGCAAAAGATCCCTTCATCACCACAAAAAAAAAAAAAAAAAAAAAACTGTTTTCCAAAAACAGTTTCCAGATCCACAAGTGACATTTAGCTTTGATTCCAAGATTAACAGTATAAACATTACCTTTAAATAAAAGGACCTGCCTTGCTGCCTTGAAAGAAAGAACAACCAATTTCTTGAGCGTCTGAAAGCAGCACAACTGAGCACCTTTCACTAAAAAGAGTCACACTCAGATTCAAGCTTTTCCTTGTGATGAACTGAAGTGTGTTCTCCCCTACACCCCACCCCAATGAGCTCCTATTTTACAGACCTCGTCATTTTGATGTTTTTTGAGGCAGAAAACTTTGTACGTAATATTTCTGGTCAGATCAGGAAACGAGGACAGGAAAGAATTTTGCGTATTTTGTTCTCATATCTACCCCAGTAGAACRCATCCAATAAAACGCTGTTTAGGTAAAAAGTTGAATAAATTCAATAAAAATATTTCTGCCATCTTTTAGGTTTWCCTAGCCTAATAGAAGTTTCTGATTATGCCCTCTACTACTGTTCATAGCAGGAAACAAGCAGTAAGTAGTTGCCTGAGCTACCACCTAAAGCTGTAGAGCCTGTAATATACAGGAAAGCTGGGCAAAACATTATATGWGGTTTAAMARCATTAATGTCACARAACAAATCTGTATAAACTTGTTTTCAAATACATTACGATACACAATCTTTGCCATCAGTTAACTTCAGCCAAGCAATATGGTATGACCATGATAATGGGGCCAATCCCACTATTCTCAACTATTTTGCAACCTGGAAGTGGATTAATGATGACRATTCTGCTGACAAGATATTGCTGGCAAGAAGAAACATGTCATAACATTCTGCTTTCCTGCTGGGTCCCATAGACAGCAACRCTCTGTACTTTGTCACACATACAAGGTCTCACTGACTTTTCTGATCCAATTGCTAAATAAGAGTAAAAAAGCCAATGAAGGATCTCTGCTCTTTTATCTTTGTTACTGAAACATCATTTGTGCTATTGTCATTGCTTGTTTTCCCCTTAAAGACAATTATTCGTCTGCCAAAGCTGTGCTGTACCTACAAAAGAGTTCAGAGAGTTTGCAGATGGCAAAAAACACACATTTATGTACCTGCTCCTATAAATGCTAGCATTGCCTATGAGAAATCCTCACATGACACCTTCACACATGCACATAGCTTAACACTTTCATCTCCACCTTTCCTGCTGGGTTTTTAACTCTTCCTTGCACATATCCCTCAGACAGTTATAACATGTAGCAAAAGTCTTTCATCTTTCATTGTCAAGGTAAAAGAACAGGAGCAAGAAAGCCTGAACAAAAGAAACTATTGTCAAAATKAAACTTCCTTTTTTATTAGTTTTTTAGTAGAAAAGCTATCAACCACATCAGTTCAATAAAAAGCTGCCACCACCTGATCAGATTCACAACAGACTCAAAATGCTGTAGAAGTTTTCAGGGATGACCTAGTCTATCCCATTCCTCAACTCACACCTATGGGACACAGGTGGGATTTCTCATGTTTGTTTAGCCTGTCTCTGAAGCTACAAAAGAGTCAATAGTCAATATTTGTGGAAAYAACACATTACTGTAACTGTGCATTTTTAAGCCCATTTAAAATCAGTCTGTCTTCACATAGCTATGTATAACACTGCTACTAGCACTTCCTTTTATTTCTCTTGCATCTTTCTTCTGATAGAACTATTAAAAAATGAAAAAATTCTTTGCCTCTAAATTACACAAACCATTTTCTAAGCCAGCACCAATGCATTTTCCTCCTTTTCCCCTATGAGTTTAGCCTTTATCAGATAAAGGGGACTCTCTGAAAAGAGTTCTATCTTGTAGCCTGAGCGATTAATCATCTTAATAACACAGCAGGCTGCAAAAAGTCAAAGAACACACTGCATAAAAGAAAATATTRTATTTTACTGTTTTCATCATTATGAAAAAAGGAAAAAAGTTTAAAAATAGTGATGAACTCTGAACGCTATCTTCAGAGCTTTGTCCAACTGGAAAAACATATTGAACAATAAGCACATTCCTTCGTTAGAAAAATTAATAGCAAGTCAGTTTGTGCATCAGTTTCTCAAAAAGCTATTATCATGCAAGGACACATATTTTGACCCAATATACATTTGTGAGATACTGCCTAAACTGGTACTGAATATTAAAAAGCTTTTCTGAAAAATCTAAGCAACTAAAAAACACACACAGCAACTAAACATATTACACAAACGAAGTGGGATAAACTGTTCTCTAAAAGGCTATTCAGAGAAGACCATCAAGTCCTTAATAGCCGACATGGGCCATTGAGTAGCCAAAGCATCTATGTTCTGCAGTGTAAAAACTGCTTACCTGGGAAAGATCTATTTGGCTACACAGATTCATTGATAGTGACAGAATTATAGACATGACAGCACCACTAAGGAAATCAGAGGGTAAAGAAATGAGACTAAAAGATTACTGCTGTAGCTGATGGACTGTTAAGGCCTGGGAGGTCTATTATTTTTCCTACTCCTGATATCTTAAGCATTCCCTATCATTCCACTGCTAATTACTTAATTAAAAAAGCAGTGTGAGCTTAACAACACATCTACTTCTTGTGGAGAAGTGAGAAGACTCAAGATTAAGAGCACATCGTCTCTTGCTGCCTTTGGAACAAAGACAGAAACAACATGAACAAAAGAAATAAAATATGCTTTATTAGGACATCAGTAAACTGTCCAACATAACCTTGTCTGGCAAACAGGCCACTTGGAAATCACCCCCAGCCTCAGAACACCAAGCAGTGACAGAACCACAGTGAAATGCGAATTTTACAATCCCAGTATCAGATTGCAAAAGGTAATACTTCACAAGGGAACATCTGTTATTCTAGATGTTACATGACATGATCCAAAATATCAGCACATAGATGCTTAGCAGTCAGAAGTTTTTACTTGGCAGCTGGCCAACAGGCATCAGAAAAGTCTTGGGATCACTTGATTTGCTGATAAACTGGCAAGGCTGCTCAACAGAGGCCAGGAATCTAGGAAGCAAGATCAGCAGTGGCAGCAGAACTTGCTTGGACTATAAATACAGCTTTTGGTAACTCAAGAACTGAATGTGACAATATCATGCAGAGGCAGCAGGAAAAGCTTTGGTTTTCATATCTTTGTCCTATCTGTAAGCAGTTTTAAAATCTGGATGACTCTGTTGTAAAGTAGTTCAGCTCTAAGTAAATAACAATTAAGCCACTCAGTATTAGTAGTACATGGTGACCTTTTTTTTAAGTTAGCATCATATTTAAAAAAGCAAACCACACACCCCCACGCACACTCCACAGCACCACACACAAATCTCAGCTTTCCTTTTCAGTGGAGCTGTCATTTACTATTTCTGGAGTGCCAACACTGCAATCAAGGTCCCTCACCTGGTGAAAAGAGACTCAAATCTTCTAATTTCTTCTGAAAATACTGGTACAAGCACTCACTGAAATAACCAACCCATTAGAACAGTTATATATTTTCTTCTATTTAGCCAAACTTACAAAGGCGCCCTCATTTTATCATCCTATTGTTCCCTTCCACTCCTAATTCCTCTCTTACTTTTTCTGTAACTTTCTTAAAACAGTCAGCACCACCCACAGAGTTATTCAAACAAAACCACAGCAGTGGGACAGCTATTGATCCTGTCTTGACGATTTTTATATTGTTCTTGAGAACTGAAAAAGCAGTTTTACTTTGATTGCTCTATAGGATATGCTAGTCAATAGCATATCCTGTATTTCAGAGGTCAAAAGACTAATATAAGCGCTCACAAGATGTTCTTAAAGGCTGTGAAATTGTTCGCTGTATACTCAAGATACACTAATTTGAGTATGCAATTGAATAAACATCAATTCATACTCAATCTCTGTGCTTTCAGCTTCACACAGACTGAGGTCTACATACTATTTTTATTCCTCTCAACTTAGAACTTTGGTTTAAAGTTGTTGTAAGAATTTTCTTTAATTATGGCCATCAACAGTATCCTAAACAAGCTCAGATTCAGGAAGACTGAGGATGTCTGAGGCCTTCACAGTACAACCTTGTATTTTTGAAATGTATTGCAGAAAATGAACCTTTACAACAAAGACTTTCAAGCAAAGCCTCTAGAAGCCACCTTAAAAATCTGTAGCTTATCAGTGAAGCTCATGCTAAAGAGTGTTTTCTACAGTGATTTTTCACAATATCTCTCAGGAACATATCAGTCCTCAGGAAACATTCAAACTGAGTGTAGTCTGTTACTCCTCAGGTTTGGAAATCTCCATTTTACGGAGCAGTCAAGCTGCAGTGTGCTGCAGTTGCAAACAGATCTAGCTGCAGGTGCCCTTGGAAAGCTTCAAAGAGCTGGAAAGACTTGATTCACCCTCCTAGCCAGATTTACCATATAAGGTAGAAGGGGTTTAAAGTAACAGCATACTCAACAGCTAAGCAGAATATCCACAAATTTATTTCCCAACTCCATCTGGAGTACTGCAGCAGCTACATACTCCTCTGCACTCTATAATAAAAATTACCATGTTACAAACTGCAACACAGCAAAATATCACAAACCATTCATCTCACAGGCCAAAGGCCTGGTCTCAGAAGCCCCAGGCCTCAAAATTTGTTTCTTGATTTTAAAGTCACCACAATATAATTTTACTAACTGCACCATCTACTGGCAGAACCTTACAATTGTTTTCAATAGATTCCTCATATGCACTATCAAATTTTGATACTTCAGTGTTTCTCAATCATCTAACAAGCCTTAAAGGATCAAAGGCAATTTCTCGGAAGTTCATCAAAAAGCACTATGAAAATCAAACCTACATTCAGTTTTAAGTTATATATTAATGTGCCTTCATCTCGATTGGAAAAAGTGTACCCAAATCAAAGAAAGCCAAACCTACTGTCCTAGCTCAGTGATTACAACAGTTAGTAGTACCTGGTCCTCACAAAAGGAAATGAAAACAAAACAAGTGAGAAGGGTCTGAAAGGCACCCTAATATTTCCACACATTCAAACATTATCCTGGGCAGAGAGAGGAAACAGGCAGAAAAAGGAAGTCAAAACAGGATGACAGTAACAAAGCTTTGAACAGAATTAAGAACGGCAAAAGAAAATATCTCTGTATGGTTGGCATGGTAACCAGGATAGGCAAGGAAAATGTTAGCACTCTTAGTGGTACTACATCATGCCTCTAAAGCCCACAATCCAAACTCAWGACAAACAGGCAGTGTGGAAAAGGCAAACAAGAGTTGCCTGTACCATCCAGCCTACAAAACAGTCMACACATACATTCATTGCAATAGTAGTTATCAGTGACTAATTAATGGGCTATATTAGAAGTAACAGGTCACTGATAGGATTTCCCTAAGCAAGACATTCCCTCWGTACTTTGCACCTTTTACAAAAGTGTAGAGATTAAAACAGACCCTTTCTTCTAACAGCAAGTCCCAGGGCTTCACTGCTTGTTTTCTTCATGGTAAAAGATCAAGATATAGCTATCAGATGCATATGAAAGGAAAAGCCAGTCCAGGTTATCCGTAAGAGCTCAAATTMAGAAAATTTTGCACCTTGTTCTACAGTCTCAGTCATATAAATAAAACACAAGACTAGACAAATTGCTAAGCCTATTCTAAAAGGCAACATCTATGYTCCTCAGGAACATTGCCAATGGAATGTTTTTACCTCAGCAAAAAAGGGGACAAAGTATTCCTCCTACATACATCAATAGCTACTAAATTACTATGAGATCTACTCCAGCCCACATGAGAATCTATTTGTATCCTATCTGCAGCTTTGGCAGTACATCAGTTATCCTGACAGTCTTCCCAAATTACCATGAAAATAAACCTCAATTCAAAGATGAAATAACACTTTCATTAGCTTAAAATAGCATTAGATAGGCAAACCTAGCAGTTACATGAGACCACTTTGCTATCCTCCTCTGTTCTATAGGAAACACATCTTCCTTTCTACCTCTACCATTCTCTTAGTCTGTAGCAGTAACACAAGGAAAACAAAGCACTCAGCAACTACAGCAGCCTGTGGCAACTCACTGCGGTCAGTCACAGCAACTCTTTGCTCCAAATGGCTTTTATCCAAATGCCTGCAAACATTTGTTGTCCATTTGTTAGATGATGGACAAGTGGTGAACTTCTGTTCTGCACAATTTTTAGAAGGCTGATAAATTACAGACAGAACCATAGATATAGTCTATAGCCCACTCACTCCATAAGAGCAACATTCTGACYTGTAATGAGACAGGAATTAATTTCAGAAATTACTGCCTAATGAATTCAAAAAGCTCCAGGGGAGARGAAAAGGAGGGACCACACATCTCAATATTCATTTCTTTCCATTAGAGTTTATTTCTGACAGTACTTTGACTTTGCTTTGAAAGATTCAGTGGAAGTCATTTATTCAGTCACGATGTGTCCTTGCCCTTCTCTCCCATTTGTASAGCTCATTGCTCCACTTGCAAAATTTAAAGTTACCTTAAGCATTAAACCTTGACCAAGGTGACCAAGTAGACCCCAATGAGGTGCACAAAGTGCCTCAATGATGGAGTTGAGAACTCAGCTCTGTAACTGCTGCTTGCTATTTACATTYCCCAAATTTTCTGAATTTATTCTTAGATCAAAGAGATGGTTCTATTCCGGTCAAACCCCTGCAATTCCTAGTACCTTGAAATGTTTTTATTCTAGTAATGCATAAYAAACCTTAAGAACAGAATATCACACTCAGTCACTGAAGATTTGGAAACCATTTCCTTGAAGTCATGAGCACAATCCATCTGAGAGACTTGTAGATTTTTTTTTTATAYAGAGGTAATAACAAAACTGCTTGTGGGAAACTTTTTTTTTTTATCATTCTTCCTTGGATGGAAAAAGTCAAGGATTGCTTTGACATCAGTGACCATGATATTGAAATTTAAAAACCCAAAAGGGGCAAGGCAGAAACAGCAAAAATGCAATATCAGACATAAAATAACATACTTCAGTCTGTTCAGGGAGTTCTTTGGCATGACATTCTGGGAAACTTCCGTGGACAGCAAAGGGGTCCAGGAGAGCTGGCTCATTTCCAAAACCAGCCTCTTCTGAGCCTACTAGTCCACTCCAGCATGCAGAAGGCAACTGCTGAAATCAAACAGCACGGATGAACATCAAGGTCCTGACTGAGCTCAAACATTAACAACAAAAGTTGGAAGCAAGGACAGACTACACAGGAGGAATACAGTGCCCACACGCCAAGGAAGGACTCAGGAAGGCCAAAACTCAGTTGGAGTTTCAGGTGAAGGGCATCACAGATTTCAGTACAGGTGACAGCAAAAGGAAGCCTGATACAAGTGCCTTGTTCAGTACACCTTGGTTTTCACTGGCACGATTTTTCCTGAAGCTTTCCAGTACACATAAGCCCATTGGACCAGATGGGAAGCATCCAAAGGTGCTTAATGAACTGGCCAATGTCATCGCCGGGCAGTGCTAGTATCTTTGAGAGATCATGACACTCTGTGGAGGTTCCTGATACATATAAAAAAGCAAATGTTATATCCATCATCAAGAAGGACAAGAGTGAAGTCTCTGGAAAGTCTGCAGTCTCTGGGAAGTCTATGAAATAAATCCTGTAGAAGACATTTCTAAACACATGAAGGACAAGGTAACTAGGAGAAGCCAACAAAGAATGAGCAAGAGCAAGTCACACCTGACCAACATCTTTGCTTTCTTTGAGAGGCAGACTGGAACTGTGGAAACAAAGAATTGCATGTTACACACCTTAAATTTAGCAAGGTCTGAGAGAGAACCGTTAAATACTAGGAAAAGTTGCTCAAAGAGGTTGTGGAATCTCCACCCTTGGAGGTGTTCAAAGGTCGGCTGGACAGGACCATGAGCAACCTGATCTATTCAAACATTCTATTATATTGTCATCTGCATTCAGCACTAATTTGTATGCATATTCATATAGGAGAGAAAAAGGTATCCGGTAGATAAGAGTCCATTGTTTTTGTAATAACTTCACAGAGAACTCAGCATTATTCAGCACTTACCACCCACAGAGGTCCTGTTACCCTGCTAGAGTTGCAAAACAAAACCATAGTATAATGATGGAAATACCACCTCCATACAAAGAGCTTCTGAAATTGGTAATCAAATTTAATGATTCCTACTCATATTCAGAGCTATCCATATGTTACTAACCATGGTCTTCAGTTAGGCAAACCCTCCAGCAGAAAAGCACTTTCTTGTGGGACTGTTACTGCAACAACTGCTTCAGTTTTCCCTGTGCAGAAAGTTCAAACAGCCATAGCCAATACATATTTTCAACAATAAGCAGCCAAAAGCCATCAGCTCAAATATCTCTGAAGAAAAATTCTCCTGTGTCCTGTTAAGCAATTTTACAATAGAAACAGAATTACTCACGAGAAGTGAACTCCCTGTCACTTCTAACAGGTGTAGTTGTGTGTCTCACCCTCCCATCCCCAGTGCCAGGTTGCCCTCTGGCTTCTTAGGCCATTAGAAACACAAAGGAAGTATTGTTTACTTCAGTTCTAAACCACATATGTTATAGATGTAGGCAACTGATCATCTAAAACAGAAGCTCCCTAAAAACAGACAAACAGCAGTTAATTTTAATAGTCTCTCAAAAATGGATATTACAGGCCAAGGAGCTGTATTTAGCAGAGTGGTTTGAATACCTAAGTTGCTCAGAGGCTTAAAATACCCTGGATCTGCATCTGCACATGGAAACCAAGAAAACTTCTGGAAACTTGCTACTAACAATAAAGTGTCAAGTTGTCATAAAAAACATTGCCAAACCCAGATACAGGCTCGAGAAGACCGCCTACCACCCAGCATCAGCCATGGGTAAGAGCTGCTGCATTAGCAACTTGTAGAGCCACCACTGCTCTCAGAGCGACCCCAGGAAATTCACACAGAGCCACAACCCAGAGCTGCGACAGCCAGTCAGCTCCAGGCGGAATAACCACAAGAGCTCTGATCCTGCACACCGTTATGGAGCGATCTGGTCAGCTTTCAGAGAAAGGAAAAGCAGGATAGAGTAGCAGTGGATGCAAGTATTTCTGTACACTAGAGAAGGAACACACACACACACAATGTTTCAGAAGCTACCGAAAAGGCAAGAGTTCCATTCACACAACAAGCTTTGGAACAAATCTCCAAATTATTTATATCAAAGAAATCTATTTAAGTTCAGTCTTGTTTCATTAATCAGAATTTTCTACACTGCACATAGAAAAGTTCTCTCCAGCAGAATGAAGCCCTTGTTTTGGCTCTGCAGTTCATGCTACTCTAGGGTTAATTTGTTGAGCAATGTAAGTGTAGCACCTCATGATACTCAATATAGCAAATTCTCTACTGCAGAGTGATGCTCATTTAAGTCTTTCAATAAAAATTAAAGAATTCTTTTTAAATTATTTTTAAACAAAAGAAACACACTTAGACATTCGTGTCTTCTATCAAGAAAATAGAGTTTTACATTCAAAGAAAAATGATTGCTTTATACAAGGAAAGATTAGCTTTATATACTTGCAGTGCCTTATAGATCTGAAATACAGATACCTCATTTGAACCCATTTGACAAAGGCAGGAGAATACCAAGACACATGGAAGAACAGAATAAACCATAAACTAAGAACTGTCATCTGTTGACAAAATGGATAAGCTGCTGTTATCCTGCAGAGCAGCTATTATCAGCACATTAGCAGATCGTCTATCATCCCAAGGATCCTGTTATCCACAAGCAAATTATGACCCATAGATCTATATCAAGCTATGTATACAACTATGTGTCTCTACATCACAGGCTCATCCACACACCTTTCACTAAAATGCAACCACAGAAAGTGGCTAGCAATAGAGCAGTTGCTTAACAGCACACTTCCTGGCATATGGAATTCCCTAATTTTCATCAAGAGCTACCAGATTCGGTCTGAATTCAATCAACAGTATGTGAACCTTGTTGCCTAAATGGATTTCAGTAAGTAAGAAAAGAACCTGCCCAGTCGTAATGCTGTGCAAGCTACAGCACAAAGCTCTTTCCTCAGGATTTGAGGAAGAGATTGGTCAGGCCATCCCTAAAAGAAAATCTTTTGACCAAGATTATCAATAAGCCACACTGATATGTATCTTATTCAATAACATTCAATTCATTCATTCCAGCTTTGTGCTTGCATCACATAGATAAAAATAAGGAGAAGCCATTTCACAAAATAACACCACTCTCCCTATGTCTAGGGTGATCTCTATGTTTTAGTTAGCTATGTCTTGGCTCTAGATGATTATGGGGTTGAGAAAAGGCATGTATTCAGTCTTCATTCARCTCTAAAGGTCTAATTTATCCTTAGCTGTCTTGTAAGTGGTCAAGTGTTGGTTACCACCAGTTACCCCCCCAGTAGATTAGATACAACCCCTTCATTTCCCCAAAGTATATCACAAATGCAGAGGTTTAACAGTTCAGAACCTGCTTTGAATGGGTCAGATACATTCACATTTAATACCAAAAAATTTTATTCTCTAAATTATTTAATGCAGTATTTAAAAGTTTGTGATTGTATTTAGGTATAGGGTCATGAATAGCAACTTTTGAAAGCTGAACTTATCAAATACTGAAAAGAGGGTCCGTGAACAGCCTACTGAACAAGAAATGTTTCTCTAAAAGCCCAGAGTCCTACTGGCATTTTCATTTTGAAAACCAGATTACAACCAGCATAATAAAAGACCAAGCTCTCCCCCTAAGCAAACCCACAACAAGACATCATGATCTGCCACTGCAACTGGAAGAAAGAATGTTTTGAAAGGTATCTTACATCCCAGGGCTCTGATAAATTTTTCAGTTTTCTATTACACAAATAGAGTGATTGGAAACATTTATCTCCTGTAGTGCAGATAATCAAAGATTTGTTGTCAGACTTCTATGCTGAGCAGTCAGAATAATCTGAAGCTAGCAGCTGAACTGTCCTCCTGTACTCAGTTAAATTCAGTTATATTTTTCTTTCTCTCAGCAGGCTAACATTGAACAAAATATTTCAGCTTTTAACAAAAATCTTAAGAAATGAATAGTTGGAAAAAATCCTATATTTCTGCAAAATCAGTACATACATTGTAGTCAAATCCAAGATCAGAGCGTAGAGAAGTCCCAGTCTACAAAGCTATGATAACATACAGAACAGATAATATATAAACTTTGGCATAAAAGCAGCCTTTCCCCCGCACCCCCATTCACATAAGCAAACACACTCAGTGAGATCATAAACAAGATAAATAACTTATTTATGAGCTTTAAAAAAATTGCATCTCTGAAATATAAACAAGATACTCTTGTAAACTGCTGAACATATATATATTTTGGACAAAAGTAAGATGGCAACACTAAGTTGTTACTAAGCTGTACTAAGCTATAACATGAGCTGTCTCCCAAATAATAGGGAGTGGAACATACAGAGCATGCCCCAAACAGCAAGGCTAATCAAGGAATAATAAYACCTTTTACTGCTTCTATATTAGGAGAGCAATTCATTACTACACATCAAGAGAATGACAAAAATCTTACTGGAGAAGATGGCATTCTCCCTTGTAGTTTAAAATGGAAAGAAATCTTAACAGTGGAGATGATCTCTAGCTGAGCTGAGCCCAATTCATAATTCCACTGAAGTTTGGAGTGACAAGTTATTTTCTTTTTCAGAGTAATAAAAAAAAATTAAAGTATTTCAGCAAAGCAGACAGAAGTGATGACAAATACAACTAACAGTTAGAAAATCCTGAGATCAAAGACACTGCACTGCCTAACATTTCTTTAAAGTTAATCTTATCCTTCTTATATCCTTCATCAGCAAGGTTAATATGAAACATGACTTCCTTGCTAGGCGGGGAATAAAGCAGCACACAAAAGTATTCAACGAGTATGTTACGTGGAACATACTCGTGGAAGGGACATGCCAACTCTATTGGCAAGACAATATAAGCACATCATTTTTTAAGCAGAGTCTCACAGCTGAAATATAGTGAAAAGCACTTTGTGCATGTGCACACAAGCACAAAAAGACAACCTTTATATACATTTTTAAAATGGCAGACCTACTTTCAGAGGACAACCCCATTTTTGCTCTAGTATGTGGAGTCTGAGGGAGGGCAAGGCAGTACATATCTTTGTCTGACGTGGGGCTTAACACAATACAACATTTACAGCTCCGTCAGAATTTAACGGTGCTCAAGGGAGCCTTTCATTTTAGCACCTACTATCGATTTGGAAAGACTGACGGGATGGAATGATTCAATATACAGATCATGCCTATGTGCCTTGGAACGGACAGATTTCTCCAATACAGGATGACCACACTTTCACTAGCCGAAGTTCAAGGTATTTCCGTATCTAAGCAGTGATAGCTAGCACTGTTCTCTTATACAAAAGTTAATGAACATCCTATGTGTATAACGCATGCCATTAAACTTTGGTTGATATATCAGAGCATAGACATTCTGAACTCAGCACACTAGGACTATAAATCTAAAATTTAATCCTAAAAGTGTTAACACATGGACTTCAATAGCTCAGCATCTGAGCTTTTTGCAGGTTTTGTTTTCACTGCCCTTCAGAGAGCAGAAGGCGAGGCAAGAATTTCTTCATATGAAGTCTTGAGAGGAGCTGACTGAACCTCAATTTCCAAGATTTAGGCCAGCAGCAAAGCTTCCTCTCTGTATGCTCCCCTGTTCTGAAAACTCATCCTCTAAACCTAAGAGGAAAGTCTTCCACAAGGGGTTAGTTTACTTGTCTTAGACTATGCTGTTTCACAGTACTGTCCTCACATAAAGCAAAACATCATGAAATTGTTCATAGAAATAAAACAGACATTTTTTTTTCACCTTTCAGTATGCAACCCTTCTGCCTCGCTGGGATACTGCAATGGGGCGTGCTATGAAATAACATAGAAACCAAAGCAGAAATGCCATTGCACTTGTCATTGCCAAGGGGCGAGTGACAAGAGAGGCCAACTATGTGTTGACATAGTATCCAGGTCACAGATTTATATGGTTTGCTTGCTGATTTAACTATTGGTATTCAGTCAAAATGAAACTGGAAAAGTGACATTTCTTTGAAAGAAATAGAATTTAAATTTGAGTGCTATTCATTTAGGGAAAATGGAAAAAAACTCTCCAAGTATTAAGACTATTCCGTGGCTTTTACTTCTGGATATGCGATTTTCATGTAAAAGTCCAACTTCCTATCAATACATCTGTTATGTGTATTTTGTGGAAGCAGAGAGTTGTTATTTTCTTATCAATATTTCTAAGGAAAACTAAGAGTTTATAAGCTTTCAAGTTTTATTATATACTGACAATGAAGAAATGTTCTTGAGTTTGCAAAACAGGGTTTAAATCCCAGCCTAACAAGTAAGAATCTCTAGTTCAAACACCTACTCTCTGCCCAAAGCCAGAAATTTTAAGCTAAAAATTCTTGAGGTCGAATTTCATCCAGCAAGGACTTGAGTCTATATTGCAAAAACTAATCCCCAATTACTAGACTTCATAATAAAGATAACCTCTCTTCTGTGTTAGTCCGTATTTATTGAAGTCACTATTGTCCATCGCTGACCACTACTACCTATCAATTCTACTCGTATCAAGACTCACTCCAAGATCAGAGGTACATTTAATTTCCTAGCTTCTACTTTATTTAAAACTCCTTTAACAGAATTATATGAGAGAAAAAAAAAAAAAACCCTAACAGCATGTAAGCACAGAGGAATGGCACAGAAAGGAAATACCAAAAGAATACACTAAATTTCACAAGCATGGACTAACCTATGAAGTGTAATATCAAATATTCATGTTAAAAGAAAAAAGAGAAAAAAGGAAAAAAAGAGTGGTGCTGAGGAGCCGTCCTGACAGTGCAGTGATTAACTTTACCTAATCAGTAGCTACCAGTAAATGTCAAGTATCCATGTCTTTTTGTAAGCCCCTAACTACACATTCAGCCCACAGAATACAAGAACATTTTCAAAGGTGATTCTCCCTCGTATCAGATTGGAGAAGAGAACATGAATTTCTTAAAGACCATTGCAGTTTTAATTAAATGACATTCTTCCACTTTGTTAGCACACTGGTCCTCAAGGAATAGAAACACGATCTAAACTTCAAGATGTAGTAAAAATTCTTTGTTGGAAATAGATTATATTTTAAATGATGTGACAAGATTTCCTCCCCCCACCTCATTTTTAAAGAGAAAAACTACTTTGCAGGTGAAGTTTTGAAAGGAATAAACACTCATCCAGAAAGGATAAAAATTTTATGCAAGTCTTCCATCTCCCCTAAAGTCAAAATCAGCTGCAATGCTTTTCCCACCATACAAGTGGTCTATAGAGAACAAACCATATAAGAAGAATGATGGCTTGGTTGACTTGAACTTGTTCTACAGCAAGATATAGAGAAATTTGATAAAGAAGATGCAATCATCATCCTGGATCCCAAGCAGATTAAATTCTTTCTCTCAGTTTTAAATCAGGAAATGAGATTGTTACCCCTGTTGATTAGTTGCTCTGATTTCTAATAAGTCACCTACTGACTTCTGGACAGTCAATAACATTACAGACCCTCACTGAATTTCAAGTCCCCATCCAGCCCTTCCTGTCCCCTCCACATCTGCATCATCTATGACCTCCCTGCTGGGGAGAAGCCCTGGGCCTCTTGAGCAAATGCACTCTTAAAATTTTACCTTCAAAACCAGCACATCAGGCCTTAATGTCATTCTTCCACCCATAATCTGAAAGTTTTCTTGTCCTTTTCTCCTTCCAGGATAAAAAAAGCAGGGAGTGGTACATGAAGCCCAAACCAGCAAATAAATCCTCCAAGATACTATGAAAAGAAGCACTTGTGCAGTGCTCCAGACAGAAGCACAAAGATTTGGAAGCATGGARAATCCCCAGAAGTCTCTGTAATCCCTAAATTTCACACTTCACAGCAGAAGAAAGCTCCAGAAATAGATTTAACCAGATAAAAGCACATCACAAAGCTCCTAACAACTTTGGTGAGAACATTCACCATAGTTTTAATTCACAAAAAAGGAGACACTGTTTTCACTCCGCTTAAACTAAAATTAGCACGCTGCATGAAGCTGTTATTTTAAACTCAGTGCATTATTCTGAAAATGAACATTGTTGTGAGTGGAATTATGAAGGTGAGGCAAGGGGAAGTTCAGTTAACCAGAAGCTCAAAAAAGCATTAACAGCATAAGCAAACAAGTTTTTATACCATGAGTCACCTAATCATAGGGAAGTGGTGAACTCACTGAGGGAGGCAAAATAATCAGGGTCAAATCTGACCTTAGAAGTCAAGAAAAATTACTGCAGTGCACCTATACAGTATACCACCAGTACACCAAATTATAATCATTAAGCAGCAGACAGTGCTTAATTCTGCAACTCTTACTCAGTTTTAACCCAGACAAAACAGACTCTATTTTACTTCAGTGACACCTGTTTTGTTACACACAATTCTCCAATTTCTGTTGCAATATCTTTATACTTTCTGGTCCTTTCTTCCTAAACTTTTCTTCCTCAAAATATGTAAGAGACATGTACACACACACGTGGAAAGCAAAGCTAGGAGGAAAGACTAAACAAAACCAACAAACAAAACCCCACAACAACCATCAAGATTTCTTGCAAGGCCACTCTGCTCTACGCCAGAGAGGAACTCAGCATAGAGTAGTTCGCCATGTAAGCAACACAACCTAACTCATTGAGTAACAGTATCTTTACTTCCTCTAGTCAGTGCATATCTGTATTTGATAAGACTATTGCTATAGAAAACAGACTATGTCATTTGTTTTTTAATAAAGCCACAGGGAAACATTATTTTGAAAAAGGAGTGCTTTGAGATTTCTTTAATACAGTTGAAGGCAAGAAAAGATACTGATGTTCTCATTGAAAGCAATGAAGTTTACATCTTGGGGATGTTTTCAGCCACTCTTCTAAACATCTGAAAAACATTATACTGAAAATCAAAGTACATTCAGCAATTCCCCAGAGATTCCCCAGCTGAAATCTTCATTTTCAACATCGCCTTTCTGATTGCAAAAGAGGTAACTGACAGAAACGATAGCAAAAAAATGGTTGCATGTTTGAGGCTTCAAAATTTGCACTTCAAATGATTCTTTCCACAACCAATATAAAGGTAGAATAAAACATGAACAGTGGCATACAGTCTAGACCCTCCCCACTTCACTATCCATTTTACCATATATAGGCATATATATCTATGAGGAAGCTCCTTCCTATAACCTCCATAACTTATTTGTGCAGTATTACAAATAAGAGCCATGAAGCTTCACAGAAATCAGCAGTCTCAGAAGGAAAAAAAGCATAAAAAACACAGAAGCATGAGAGGCATGACAGAAAGCCTTTCTAAAACACTTGTGTCATAAACAGCAGGAAGGGGCTTACTGAAGAGGGAGAACAAATCCAAGAGGCATCCACTGACACACGGTACTGACACTGAAAGGCAAACTCGGCAACAAGGAGAAGAAAAGTTTGGGTTTTCCACCATCTCCAATTAAACAGCAGAAGCACGTACAGGATGGGAAGGCTCTTTTAGTACAGGCTGTACTATCACAGGTCTGGAATAACTGCCTCTATCAAACTTTTAACAGAGAAGTTCAGTTTCCCCAGTGTCCCTAGATTCACAACATACCTTCAGAAAGCAGATTTTGTTTGAAAGTCAATTACAGATTATGGTGGTATTTTAGGTTTTATTTTGAGAGCCAAGTGACTTGAGAGGAGACACGGGCTGTATCCAGGTGGAACTGAATCTCTGTGCTACAGCAGGCTGGTACAGCTCTATCTATYCCATCCTGGCTGCTATTGATATTAAACACTACACAACCACTTATGACCAGGCTGGTCTCTGCTGAKTCCTTCAAACAAAAGACTCACTTTTTGTTAATTAAAAACCAAGGAGACAAGCCTATGAACTAGTGACAGAGATCCCATATTTTTACCTTAAAAAAATAACTACCGGGAGACTGTGCCAGTGTTTAATTACAGCAATACTTGAACAAGGAGAAACCATGCTCCAGAAAAATCACAAAATTGCCTGAAAAGCTCATTCGCATAGGAAAATAAGAAATATATATCAATGGGTTTATTAATTAGCATTAGACATTATTTCAGTTTCAGAGAAGTAGAAGAAATGCTGGAGTTGGCTTCTGCATCCTGCACTTATCCTTTTTACATACTATAGATTCCCACTTCCTCTTCCCAGAAATGTTAGACTCTGATAGAGATTCTTTAACCTTCTCTTCTCATTATGTCTCAAGGGTCCAAAACTTTAATTTGGTTAATCTTCCTCTTATTAAAACCTACACCTACCAAAATACTACTTACATTGTTAGGAAGATAACACACACCTACCAGTCACAGCAACCTCCCCTCAACACCTATGAAGAACCTCTGAGGTTACTTATGTGCTGGGGCCACCTACAAAACTAAGGTAACCCCCCTAGAAAACCACTTGCATCTCCGACACCTTTGGCATACACAGCTGCCAAGCCAGCCACACCACAGACTGATCTGCCCATGGTCTAAGGGATAAAGACTCCTTGAGCAATAGTCTACGGCAGTAAGACAAACATTCCCCATCCAGTTAGGATTGAGTTCACCCTTCAAGTCTGAATTGCTGCTCACAGACAGGAGAAAAGCAAAACACCATCTATACCAGAGTCCTGGCCCCAACACTGCTTGCCCTACACACACACAGAGGCCTTCGATCTTGGGAAGGCTCAACCAGCAGAACACCCTGTCTCCCCCCGATATACTCAGGAATTTATGTTTTGGTACTTCCATTACAAACCTACTCACAAAGTAATAAACAGTCTGCTTTTATCTGTGAAGACGTCGTCATTTTCATGGACAGTCAGCTGCTGGTGGCCATCAGGTCCTTTAACACTGCTGCTCAGCAAACAGCTCATTACTCAGCAGCAGTGCAGAGAACAGGCACAGGGGTTTTCCAAGACCTTCCATCCCCATGTCTAAACCCAAACACACAAAATCTTGCACTTTCAGGTTTCTCTGCAATCAGTTAATATAAATCAGTTAATATTTATTCTTTTAATTAAATACACTGTCAAATACAATCTGATAGCAAGTTCTGAAAGAGAGAGAGCTTGCCCAACTTTCCTAAGAAAGCTTTACTTCCTTCTCTGAGCAGAAATAACAAATGGCTTTTTTTTTTTTTTGGTCTAAGAAGCAATCAGTATTTACTCTCAATACTGCTTCCTTAATAGCAAGTCATTTCTCACACAGATTTATTATGAAGGTTTTCAGGTGTATCACAGACCCTTGTTTATTATTCCTATACCCTGTCCCAGGCTCTTCCCAATACATCAGTTAAAAAGCACTTGAAGCCATACATTTTATAAAGCATCTAGGCTATCACATACCATGCAATACCGGCTGTTAAAGGCATAAAAAAAGCTCCTCCTCCTTTCATAGAAATCAAACAGCTGCAAAAGAACAGAAACACTTTTCTTAAAAAAAAAATCTTAAGTATATCTAAATACTATTTTTTAAAAAACTTCATGAAGCACAAGTGTATCTGGATATCTTTTCTCACACAGGATCCTTCTTCAACTGACACCTCAACCATATGCTGAAATTTAGGATGGGACATTCACTGAAACTTTGGTAGGAAAGGGCAAGTATGGCCACACCAGCTTCACTTGCTCAATTTACTAAATGCTGACAATGTACATTTTTCTACCAATCAACACCCTCATATTGGAAAAACTCCAATTTGTTTTAGGCGAACAGTTTTCTGCATATTACTTCCCTTAGATGCAATGCTTCAAACATGATTTGTGTTTTCATGTCATTTACTTTACCTCAATATTTTATAATTGGAATTCAATGATAATTTGAAGGAAAACATCATTACAGAGTGATGTAGTAAACTGACACAGGTCAGTGTTGCAGGCGTAGATCAGATTTAATCCTAAACTTGGATGCCTTCAGCTTACCCCAGGAGGAGACAGGATCCCATGTAAAGCAAACAGTAACTTACTGCCACCTCTCAGGAATCGTATCAGGTAACGGGTGATCCAGCCAATTCCAAGCAGATACACTGCAGTGTGTTTCCAGGATTTCTGTCTACATTCAGGACACTGGTATTAGCACATCACACACTAGCTACAATGTGATTTCCCAAGACAGGCTTGGTAACGTCTCATCATTAATGAGCTATGAGATTGTAGAATAAAGTCCAAGGGATTTTTGTAGCTGGGAAAACACTAGTTCTTATTCCATAGCTGTCTCTTTTTCCTGCGGAGTTTCAGTGCTTCCATACATGTTAATGAGAAATCTCTCACACTTAAAATTAATCACATGCATATTAATCATAACATATCTTTCTGGATTAGGCCAAAGGCACAGCAAAGCCAGCAACCCTACTGTTTGATTTAACTCAATAAAAACATGGCCTCTAAGAAAAAAGCAAGGAGTTCCTGACAAATTGCCATCACTGACCCCATCAAATTTTTACACTAATCTCTGATATGATTTGGATAACAAATGAAGTCATTTGACTCCACACATTTAAAATTCTGTCAGCAAGTTCAACTGGCTAAGATGGTTTTATTTCTAAAAAGCGGTGTTGGTGTCCAGCTCAGCATAAACCCATCATCTCTCACTCCAGAGAGATTTTTATTTCAGTGACAAGCAAAGAGGCTTTCATATTGCAGGTCATCRGTTTTGTGCTCTAGGCTGACATTCAGGAGCTACCTCTAAATGGTCCATAAAGATAAGGAAAAGAAACATTTTTTTCCCCCCTGGAATTTTATGTACACGAACTGTAGAATTCAATTCTGAAACAAATATAAAAACAGTCCATTTCTCCGATAGACAATAGAATAAATATTCTGCAAGTCACCTTGCTCTAAGATGGCTTTAATACAAAAACAGTTTCACTACTGAAAGAAAACACACCTCCAGATACAGAGGAGAACATTCAGTGGCTGAGTTCAACACAAATAACGCAGATCTCAAATATAAGTTAATATTTTTTAAAAATAACATCAAAGGACCATTGACCTGTCAAAAGACAGGACATTGACCAAATCATAATATCTTGTGCTTCAAAAGAGAAAAAAAAAAAAAAAAGGATTGAGGAAAAGGATTGTTTTTTTCTCTAGTCTGCCCAGACTTTGAGGCAGAAATCTCCACTTTCCCAAGTTCACGTTCACATACATTCAGACATCTCAGAAACTAAGCAAAAACCGAGCTCCTTGATGGAATGTGAGGAGGAGGAGAAAAGAAAGAAAGAAAAAAAAGCAGCCTAAATATGAAGTAAATGTAATAAATTCCTCCTAGAATGGCTAATAAAGTGTTGAATTTGAATGGAACATTGAAATTGGCCTGCTCTTAGACTTTTTGTAAGAAAAGGGTCAGATGAGATAAATGCAGCAAACCACCCCGTGTGAAGTTGGCACTCTACTGCATGAGCCGACTCGGATGCACATCAGTGAGGGTTGCCAGGGGAGCACTCAATTGCTTTTAATCGCTGCCTTGTGAGAATTTTGGAACTATCTTACCCCACCAAAGATTCATTATCACAGAGGGACTTTTGAAAGCTGAGCAGATGAGATGCTCGGCAAGAGAAACAGTGATTTGATGATTATATTTTGTTTCCAAGTAACACAATATTTAAAACAGAATATCTGCATCCTGAAGAACAATGATAAACAGTAATCTGACCATCTGTCTAAAAGCATTTGTGTTTCTTCTTGAAGTTTTCCAAGAGGCAGTGACTTATACAGTAAGAAAATTCAATGTACGTTATTGCCTATCCAATTCTTATAAAGTCATGTCAAACTAGATTACTGTTTCAGAGATGCACGCAGTGTTGTCATTCCTCCAGCTTGCAGTAGTTTGTTTCAAGGACTTCAACATTACCTGCCTGCCTCCCTGTCCTATAGAAGAGAAAAAATATAGAAGGTCTCCCTCATGCACATGCCTTCTGCTTTAAAGATAGCTTTTCTACTGACCCAGATACATACAATGGTTTTCAATCCCATTTGTTCTGTTCTAGCCTGCCTTTTCCACAAATCCTGCCTCTGAGAAATTTTTTGCCCAAGCACCAACATGAAATAAAGATTTCTGCCTAGACAATCAATGTACCTGAAAGGATTTAAGTAGGGAAAAAAAGTTTCCTGCTGTTTATATTCTGTATGTTGTTCCTCAATCATAC
This sequence comes from Eudromia elegans, assembly GCA_003342815.1. Taxonomy (NCBI): domain Eukaryota; kingdom Metazoa; phylum Chordata; class Aves; order Tinamiformes; family Tinamidae; genus Eudromia; species Eudromia elegans. The sequence goes on along the minus strand of PTEX01000275.1, from coordinate 624,658 downwards.
TTCCCACCACGTAACTTCTAAAGAATTCTTACATCAGCTCTTGACTTTAGTTAAAAATAACCCCAAAATGTTGCAATGCAAAACACAGATTTGCAATAAAACTAGTTTCAAGTTATAATGAGTTGGTTAATACTAAGACAGCTAGTTGTGTTGGGAATTTTCTGTAAAAGCAGAACCTTCCAGTGCACTCAGTCATAGGGGTTCCAGTCTCATCCTAAGGAAGCCTGACTAAATTCTAGAATATCTTGAGCACTCCACAAACACTTTGTTCTTACAAGCAGCTCAAACAGAAATATGAAAATAAGGAGAGCAAGAGTCAATGAGCAGCAGCATAACTGCTCATAGGCACCCAATCCATAGGATCAGGCCAGAGACATCTGAAATAAGACTTACAATAAGTATAATAACAACGGTAAGACAAATTAAGACAAATAAAACCAAAAAAGGTATTAGTAACTCAAGAATCACACAAGAAATTTTTAAAATGCTTTAACTATTGTTAATTGTACTTTTTAATTCCACAGATAAAAAACACACCTGAACAACTGCCCAGAGAGTTATTGTTATAACACCTCCATGCATTGTGCCTGTGTGCCGCAGGTGAGGTGGGCGTTGGGGGGAAGGGTTAACATCACAGCTATGCTCTGAAGACCAAACCCAGTTCCTCCCAAGTTCTGCATACTTCACCACTGGAAACGGACTCTATAGCTCATACCTGTCATGACAGGACAGTAGGAAATCCAGCATTGCAAACAGGGAATACCTAACTGATGGTAGAAGCTGACGGGAGTCTCTAGAAAGATATTATTTACCGACCGAAGCACAATTTCTCCTTTGCCTGTCTCCACTAATGATCTGCTTTACCATTAACTGCAGTAATTGTTGCTCAGCTCCCCCATGTCTCCATCACAGCTGGATAACTTTGTATTTGCATGAAATAATCAAATTCTGCTTTAAATTGCTATTGAAGACTCCTGCTTTTACTAATCAACTAGACTGCTCTGAACATAACCTCAAAAGAAAAGTAAACTTTTTAGCAGTTCAGTACTCAAATCCATTCTCAAAATATGGCAACCTTACACCTTTTAAAAACATAAGAAAATCGCTAATTCATTACTAAAAGCCCTGTTTTTTGATTCAGACTTCTATCTGAAGTTTCTAAGAGAAGAAAACAGGACAACTTTGTTTTTGCAGAACTCTAGTGTTTTGCAAAGCCATCACTGCACAAGAGAGCCTCCACTCCAAACACTAATTTCATAAAATACTGCTTAATTACTGAAAAAAAAAGGCAACTAATGATATCCTTATTCTATATTATTCCGCAACAAGATCAAGAAAGGATCAAGAAAGGGCAAGTTGTTGTTAAAATTATAACTTATTACTGGCACTGTCACACTGAACTAGTAACAGGCTTAGTATTGTACCTCTAATGGAGCTTTTTCTTCCAAAGATGTTAGCACTTCTGTGATGCAACGGTCTTGTGTTCAACAGTGACAACATATCTAAGAGGCATACTTTAATTTGTTACCACTCTTGCAGTGCAGCTTAGTCGCCCTTGAGAGGACTGAACACATAGATTGAGAGCTGGTCCTTCCACTGAGGAAGTATTCCACAGGATTCAGAGAACTTTCAGAAAAAAAGATTGTTATGGAAATGAAAAGAAATGCATCTCAAGGCTTTTCTGTCTTTGATACAAAGCTTGGAACTATTCTTATAGAAGTTAGAGCAAAAATATGGAGAAAGTAGGTTTTTTTTTTTTTTTAAAAAAAAAAAAAAGAAGCTTTATTTATCCTTTAAAAGAGAGTGATACCTGGTGCCCCTTAAACAACATAGAGCAGAACTAGAGGAAAGTTTTACCCTGACTCATCATAAGGATCATTATCTAAGCTTAGAAAAAAGCATTTGTATGTACRCATGTATTTGCATGTGTTGCCAGTATCACTTTGCCACTCTAATGTAGAATTTCCATTCTGTCAATGGTATATATCTCATTATCTATGGCCTTTCCTCCACTAAAAACACATTTCACAACCAGAAAAGCAGAGGTTAATCACATGAAGGTTATGTCTTCGGTACTAATTGCCTAGCAGGTTTCAGCTGGAAGGCATTTAACAGAAGGGAGATTTTTCACACTGTTGGTTAAGCCATCTCTTCAGACACAGGCTGAACTGCATCTTTCAAAATTATTATCTATTCTAAAATATATTTTATTTGTGTGTTTCTAATGAGTTTCGCTAACAAGCTTAGAGTGACAAAAACTACTATTTCTGAAGAAGTGCAACCACTACTAAGAGCTGCTTCCCTTTCTCCCCTCCTGCTCCTACCTCCATTTCCTCTTAAGAGAGGAAATACTAGGAGAGTTTATCGCTTCTTCTTAAAAATAACTAAATAAAARTAAATAAGCAAATACAGAAGGTGGCTGTGGTGTGGCCTGTCCTTGCTCCCAGGCTACATTGGCTGCCCCTTCCCGAGCAAGGGCCGCCTGCTCAGGGAGCTGGGCTGCCCCTTCCTCCCATCCTGGGGATACCCTGGTTACAGCTTCAGCTCAGCTACCCTTTCCTGCAGGTTTGCTCTGGGAATTTGAACGAGGGGACACATACACACACACTAATATTACTCATTGACAGTTTAACATCAAGAGTGAGAGCAGCACCTAAAAACATCAGCAAATTCAAACAATCTAAAACTAAGTCAAACATCATTGAACTCTTGCAAATTAAGCTTGTGTGGTTTCATCAAAGTTTCAGCACAGTTTGCATAATTAAACTCACAAAATGCAATTTTAACTCCTGCAATTGATGGTCTTTCCCACTGTGTGAACAGAAAGCATTTTTCCTGTTATATTTACATAAAAAGGCTTTCTATACCCTCAGTTCTCATTCCATTTGCAGTAATACAAATCTGAAATAATTTGAGGAAAATTATTTTGCAGCCAAATTATTTTAAGGCAAGTTGATTCTGATCAAAACAGCACAAACTGCAACAAAAATGCAAGTGGATTTGAGACCAGTTTGTGTTGGTCTTCCACTCCTATTCCTCCTTGACTAACGCCAGAGAGTACAAGATATGTCAGATTCACAATACGTGGTGACACAGCCAAGGCTAAACATTAAGACATATAAATTAAATTTCCTTTCCTTGCTTTTTCTGGACACATGTGGACACAGCTGCTCAGTACCTTTTGTCCCACTGAAACGCATTAACTCAACACATTAGTAAAATCACTTGCACACATGCAAGTAATGACAGACCTTTAGGTTTATAGTTAAAATTAATCAGCCCAAGCATCCAGGTTATTCCTGACTGCACTGCAGAATTTTGGACTTCTTCCTCATTCCTACACATGTGTGCCAACCCAAATAATATTTCAACTGTCAGAGAAGAAGTCAAACCACCAAATCTCCCATTTTTCATTAAAAGGAAGATCCAACATGCG